>BFEA01000270.1:312303-331700 GCA_003427395.1 Chara braunii
CTTCACACCCAAGCACCCAAATCAGCAAAATGACAAGTTTGATGACATCTACACTAAGGGAATGATCACCGAAGTATCCCAAGATGAAGCGCATCACACCCAAGCACCCAAATCAGCAAAATGACAAGTTTGATGACATCTACACTAAGGGAATGATCACCGAAGTATCACAAGATGAAGGGCTTCACACCCAAGCACCCAAATCAGCAAAATGACAAGTTCGATGACATCTACACTAGGGGAATGATCACCGAAGTACCTTAGGATGAAGCACAACACACATAGGCACCCAAATCAGCAAATTGATAAGTTTGATGATATCTACACTAGGGGAATGATCACCGAAGTATCCTAGGATGAATCGCAACTCACACATGCATCAAGATCGACAAAAATCACAGTTTTGGAGGCAGGAAGAAATAGAGGAAGGTGGAGAAGAAGAAGGGGAGGGGGAGGGGGAGGAGGAAGAAGGGGAGGAAGAAAAGGAAGAAGAAGAGGAGGAAGAAGAAGGAGGAGAGGGAGAAGAGGAAGAAGGAGAAGAAGGAGAGGAAGAAAGAAGGAAGAAGGAGGGGAAACTTCCTCCCTTCCCACTCACGTTTTGTTGGTCCTTAGGCAGTGGAGTCCCAAGCTTGGTTCTAGCTCCTTGAGTGTGGCTTCCCCACGTCCTAAGTTCTCTCCTCCTTCTCTCACACCCCCTCTAAAGTTATGGCAGACTCCTTCCTCTAAGGCTATGGAGTCCTTCCCTCTAGAAGGGCTAAGGGGACCCCTTTCAGCCTCTCCTCCTACCTCACAGCCTGAGGGCTATGGCGGACCACTCTCCTTGCTTCCACCTAGCCTCTAGGCCTTCTTCCTCAGCCCTACCACCATAGCCAGGCTCCTGGCTAGCTCCGACTCTCACTTCCTTGCTCTACTCCACTATGACTTCTCTCATGGACTCATTCTGGCAGCATGGGCTCCTCTCATGCTGGAATGAGAGTGGCGGCCTGCACCCTAAGCTTATGTAGGCTGAAACTGGTGCACCGCCCAACCTCTAGGCCTCTCCAAGTGCCCCTAAGTGGACCGAGGTACCCCCAAGGCCAAATTTTCGGTTTTGGCCTGTCTGGAGGTACCCGAGCCTTATTTTGGTCAAGTGCATGCAGTCCGAGTGGCTGGTACCCTCTCGGACTACCCCTTGGCCTACCCCGGCCTCTCTTTACTTCAAAAAGAGCTGCATTTTGGGGTACCATTTCCCAAAATGCAGCCTTTACTGAAATTTGAGGGCCTAGAGGCCAATTTTTCGTCTTTTTCCTGGTCTTGGCCTCTTTTGGGTAGGCCGTTGCGTTTTTCCAAGTGGCGGCTCCAATCTCAGCATTGGATTTGGCTGAGATCCAAGGTTCTCATCATTCGGAGCTACCCCCAAGCTCCCCTTGGCCAAAATTTGAGCCTTTACTTCAATTTTACATTCTTTTTTTGTGTATCTAGCCCAATCCTTGGGCCAAATACGTCGTTTTGTCTTGTTCCCCTCTTTGTTTTCCCTCCATTTTGCTGCCAACTTATTCTGAAGCTAGTCGTTTTGTGTCATCCCACAAAAAACGGCTAGATCTCCTCCTCTGCAAGATCAGATTTCAGATCTAGGGCCCAAAAATGAGCCGGCCAACTCACATCAGCATTTTTTCTTATTTTTGCTGCTTAAATTCAGATATTGCAGAGATAATGCCCTAAGGACCTTATCTCTGCAATCCGGACTTCCCTCCTAGGATCTAGGAGGGATGGGGTCATCAATGAGACCTGCCAGTCCCTACCGCTGTAGTCCCAACCTGGCGGCTTTTTTTTCTCCACCCATTCCTCCTCCTTTGTCTCATTCCCCCCCCCTTTTCTCCCCTTTTTCCCTCCTGTCTCTTTTATTTGCTGTTGGGACAAGTGTCCAACAACTATTTCTCCACTTTCTGGTTGTTGGACTTTTCCCAAGACCTGATTTTGCAGCCAGCATATGGCCGTTACACCTCGGACTGCAGTAGTGGCACCCCCAAGGTCCAAGGAGGCTCCTTTTTGCTACCGCCGCCTCCAGTTTGAGACCCCCTTGCTCCGATTCTCTCCGGCCAGCCTTTTCTCCACGTGGAGTCCTCGGAACTTCATTTTTCTTGGCCTGGCTGGTCCGGAATAACCCGGACTGCTGGCCGACCCCCTCATTACCACTATTCCCCCTCCTTTTTTTTCCCTTGGCACCTCCTGCTGGCGCTTGCCACGGTGGTACTTATCATTTTCATCCGGACCCCTGGCCCAGGCGGTCCTGGCCACCTGATATTATGTTATTTTATTTTTATCGTCGTTGCACTTGATCAAGGGTCCCCTTAGGTCGTCCCAGGCGCCCTCCGCCTTTCCCGTCTCACACCCGCCTCCTCCGTTCCTTTAACAATTTTCGTCAGCGCCCGACTTCTTCTGTTTTTCTTATTGTTCCTAACCCCTCCCCTTTTTCCGGCGTCATCCCGGGTGACGACCTGCTCTCGAGCACCCCCCCCCTTTGGGCTGGTCGTCGATTACCCCGCCGACGGCTCCGATCTTCAGCCCCCGTTGGTGGCTTCGATACTTTATCCCGTCGGTACCCGTCCTGCTAGTGGTTCTGCTGGTGCCGCCATTTTATCTAGGCCCACGCGGTCCCTGACACTTCGGCCCGCCTTCATTACGTCTTTCCCTTGATCTCACGCGGTTCCCGGTACTTCGCCCTGCCGACACTACGTCGTCCCTTGTTCCCGCGTGGTCCCCGACACTTTGTCCTGCCGGTACCGCCCCGTCCTTCGATCCCATGTGGTCCTCGGCACTCCTACCCCCCCTGTACCACGTCTTTCCTTGGTGCTCCCGACGTCCTTCCGCCTTACGGCGATCTCCGCTCCCTGTTCCTCTTGCGTCCCACACGCTGTTCCGTTCCGGGTGCCGGCTCCCATCCAACCGGCGGCCTCCTTGACCCTCTTACCGCTATGTCACATCAGCGCCTTGCGCCCTGTCCCTTCCTACTTCCTTCCTTCCCTTGCTGCGCACCTCCTATGCTACTACCGACTTCCTGGCAGCCCTTCTCTGTCCTTGTGGAAAGAGTCGCCCCTGCTATTCTCTCACAGTCCTTTGCCGTGGGAAAAATTGTACTGAAAATGTGGGGATGTCCTAAGAGTAATGAATGACCCGGGAGGAATGAATGTCCTATGAGTAATGAATGACTCCATGTGGACTCCACCCGGTACCTCGCCCAACCTCTCCCCTTGGAGAGTGCCGCCCAACTTAGTGCGGGCAGCAGTGGTCTGACCCAAATGGCCATGCCACCCCTCTATGACGTGGCGTGTGGTTGGAGAGTAGTAAAATAGACTTAGATAAAAATGACTCTCTCGCCCATTTGGCTCTCTCGCCCTTTGACATTTAGGCGCTCAACAGGAGGCGCATTTTGAACTCTCCGACTAAAGCTCATTGTCGGAGGTGGTTCCGGACGTCCCGCACCGATCCAAGTGGTAGGTGCCTTAGTCCTTTAACCCTCACCCTCTCGAAGAGGAATAGGTCGCGCTGAGACTTTTTCCCTCAAAGGGATAGAGGTCTTGGGGTCGCGGTGCATGCACCGGTATCTTCCTCTTGCTGAGGCCAAAGACTAGAGGAAAAGAGAAATTTTATTTCAAAGTTTTTTCCAAGTCCATTTCGAGTTGCCTAGGGTCCCATGTTTATGCAATGCAATTTTCTATACTCAATCCAATTTCAATGCTCAGTCTCATTCCCATGATCAATCTCAGTCCGGTGCTCATTCTCAGTCCAATGCTCAATGCAATACCTCTTCCAAGGCTGACTCCAATATCTCTTTCAATGTCGTTTCCAGGGCTCAATTCTTCCAATGTCTTTTCCAAGGCTCAGCTCTTCCAATGTCTTTTCCAAAGCTCCACACTTACCAATATCTTTTCAGAGGCTCAGCCCTTCCAATGTCATGCATCTCAAGCAGCCATGCAAGGGGACCCCAGTGCCAATTCCAAAGAATGACCCTTGTCAGGGGCCATTCCGAACAACCTGGTTAGGGTCGTTCTTTCCATTTCCAAGTTGACCAGCCTAGTTAGGGTCATTCTTATCCATTGCAATCGGACAACCTGGTTAGGACCACCCTTATCCATTTCCATTGGACAGCCTGGTTAGGGTCATCCTTGTCCATTTCAACGTTAGCGCCCGAGGGGGTGGGCCTCGAGGACACGGATCCTATCTCGTCTCGGGGGTTGGAAGGCGGCCATCGTCTTGGGTTTTTACGCATGCTTCTTCCATTTCCCTCATGCCATTTGCCAATCTTACATCCATCCGTACATCCGACTTAGCGTCTAATGCTCGAGTTGGAGATCGCATCCCCAAGCAGTACTAGCCCACCCGACCGTTTAACCATTACAAGGGGTGCTGACTTCTTTCGATGTTTTCTCTTTCTCTGGACTCTCATGCATTTTGTTATTCTGGAGCGACATGGAACCGGTTGGATTAGGTTCCTAGGGAAGAGGGTCCTTCATGCCTCTTTACCCATAGGTCCCCTAACCTCTCACAAGGACTTGTGTAAAGACTCATTCAATCATGGACACAAATATAAAAGGAAAAACTCTCGTCATCAACGTTTCTTCCAATATCCAGGAGTTTACATGTCCTTGTCTATGACCTTAAGACAACATCGATCATCCCCAGTCCCTTTCTTACTATAAAAAAAAATCATATTTCCCGGAAGGAGCGAGTACTCATACAAAGTAGCACTGGTCAGCCCCCCCCCCCTACTAGTTTCCTCAATCCAAAAAGTAGTTTCACTGCAGTCCTTCCCAAAAAAAGAGGAGACAAAGTTCGAATGCAACGACAACATTACAGACTCGTCTCATCTAGGTCCCCCTTGTTTTCCCTTTGCTTGCCCTTAGCCAACGCAACCAGTCACGGTTCTATATCTAAGTGCACTGATCCTTATGTGTTTTTCCCGAAGAAGCAACGACTCATACGAAGTAGCACCCATTGCACAGTCCTTAGTCAAAAGTTGTCTCATCTCAATTCATTTAACAGAGTTCAAGTGCGAAACTCAAAATGGTCGTTGTGCCTGCCCAGGTACCAACCCTCCCCCAATTTCCAGCTATTTCCATCACGCCTGTTGTCCCCTTTTACTGCCCCGGTGCCCTGCGACGAGTCTCCCTCCTTGCACGGTCCTCCATCTCTTGCTCCATTAGCCTCTTTATCGCCTGCAGATGAAGAAGCGTTTCTTCTAAAAAGAAGGTTGTTGGGGATATGTCTTCTCCCCTGCTCAACTTTTCCTTGCCCTTCATTGCCCACTGATAACGCAAAATACTGGACCATTGATCGAACTAATCGCTGAAAGTCGGCCCGAATTCTCTTTTCCATGGGTCCTTTTCTTCCCCTGGGTCCTCCTCTCTTCCTTGATCTTCCCTTGTGGGCGTTGTCACTTCGTCCTCTTCTTCCCCGCTACTGAGGTCTATGACCTTGATGGACTCCTCCTTCTCCAACCTTGGCCTTTTCCCCGGGTTCCTCTGTTCCTCCCTGCTGGTATCGCTTTCAGAGGGGAGGACTATTGGCTCCCCCTCCCTTGGTGGTGAAGGTCCCCTAGTCCCTTGCTTTCTCTCCCCCTGTTCACCAACCAGGTTGTGGTCAAACCCCACATACAATTTCCTTTTCCTGGAGCTTGATTCTCCAGCCTGTCTCGACGACTGTCCCTCAGTAGGCCTATTGACGGCGTTGCTGTCATTTTCATTTCCAAACTCCATCTTGCTGTTTTCTTGTTGTTTTCTCCTTGCCTAGTCCTGTTCATGCATAACCGTTACCGCAACCCCTTATACACACGCATTCCCTTCTACTCCCATTTGCAGCTTTGGAGGCTTCCCCAGAACTCTTGCTTGCCCCCATATACTTGGTAGTCTCATTATCCCTTAGAACCCTCGACACATTGTCCCAACACATAGGCGCCCCATGTAGGCAGTCCACAACATCACCCCACAAAAACTATAGTACATTGTCCCAGCACATAAATACCTCGTGTAGACAGTCCCCAGCGTTACCCCACAAAAACTATAATACACTATCCCGTGCTCCCAAGCCCAGTCACAGTCAGCCCAGGCAGTCTCCCCACGTTCCACAAAAAGCAAGACATACAAACGAACAATCCCTGTGGTCATGATCACTTCCACATTGAGGCGGTCCAGAACTAATAGCCAGCTGCCTGCCTTTCAGGTTGTCAATTCCCCAGTTTCCCTGTCCTGACTTCTTGTAACCATTGTTCCACCGGATCCCTACTAAAAAATATGGTCAGTCTCTGTCCCGGAAATGGTCCTCTTATGCTAGTACCATCAAGATCCTCAAGTTCAAACTTATTCAGTCCCACCCACTTAGCGATCCTGTAAGGCCCTTTGAATCTCTTTCCCAGCTGCCCAGACCATGTGCTTTCAAGGGTCGAGTTTCTAACTAGCACTTTCTCCCCCACCTGGAGTGGCTCTTTCCGGATGTTCTTGACCTGGTCCCACCTTGCTTTGTCCTTCATTCGGCTATCCGTTACACGGTTAACTACTTCCTCCAATGCCTCCTCATTCTTGGCGACCTGCTGGCAACGTGTGGTGATTAACTCCTCCGTGGTCAAGTGCGGATTATCGTCTAACCCGTTCCAGGTAGGGACGAGGGCCTCCACTGGGAAGTCGATCTCCCTTCCATACCATAGCTCCGCTGGAATGCATCCCGTCGTTCTTTTTGGTGTCATGTTCTCAGAGAAGACTGCCTGCTTAAGGTACCGTGGCCAGTTCCCCAAGTTGTCTGCTGCAAGCTTAGCGATTGTGTTTTTCAAGGTCCGGTGCCCCCTTTCTACTGGTGCATTTGCATCAGGGTGGTAGGGCTCAGTGATCTTGATTGGTACCCACAGTGTCTTAAGCCTGTTCAACACCTCCTAATTAACGAATTCTGTCCCATTGTCTGCTATAAACCTGCGCACGAACGGGTGTCTTAGGTAGAAATCTTCCACCCAGTCGGCCACTACTTTCCCGTCTTCTTTTTGAGGGCTACGACCCACTGAGATTATCCCTTGCATCCAGGATGTATCTAAACCCATCCGTCGATACGGGCATGACCGCAAGATCGAGGTGAACAAGGTGTCCGGGTCCCAGTACCCGAGTGGGTCTAAGGGGCTCGTAAACTCGTACGGAGCTCCTTTCTTGACATATCAGACACGTCTGACAGTACGTTGCGACCATGCCTGCCATTCCTGGCCAGAAATACAGGGGCACGATTTTTGCAAGTGTCTTCTTTGACGACCGGTGACCCCCAGCTAGCCCATCATGTATTGCCTGAATTACGTCCAGCTGCCTAGACCTCCCATAAACGACTTGCATATGCATTATTCATTCCTCTTTCTTAAACAAGTGGCCATTTCTTAAGACATACTTCTCAGTTTCCTCCCTTGTCTTGGAGCTGACTTCCGAGGGTTGTTTGTTCCCTACAAGCAGCAGACCGATTTCTCTAAAGACGCCCTCATACATCTGTATGAGGAAGAACTTTTGTTCCTTCCGATCCGTATCCTGCTCTCTTCTCGGGTCTGGTTGACTAGGTACGGGCATTCCTTCTGCACCCCATGTTTCGGCCAACGTCATCACGGCGTCCCGTCCCCCTTCCACGGCCATTGCCATCAGTTCCTCTCTGGCCCCAACTTCTGCTCCCCACGAGTCCTTTTCCTCTTTGCGCCTGACCGTGGTGACTGGTCCTTCCCTGAGTTCTGCAACTACTGCAGGCGTGCTGTTTTCAAAGGTCTGAATCAGCAGCTGGCCTGTTGTAAGCGTTGAGTCGGCCATTTCGTTATCCACAACAAGGGTCCCCCCTTCGTAATCTAGGAAGGCGTCAATTGGTTCCGCGTCCTCTATTCCCTCCGGCGTGATGCATACCCTACTCAGCCCATCCGCCCTGTTCCGAAGCCCTGTGATCCGGTCGACCTTGTAGTCGAACTGCCATATGAAGCCTGTCCATCTGCCGATGGTCGGATCTATAGGCTTGTAATTCTTCAGTGCCCCAGCAACATTGGTGGGATTGATCCTTAAGATGAATCGCCTTCCGAACATATATGCCTGGAAGGTCTTTAGGCAATGTAGGATGGCTAAGACCTCCTTCTTGAACTGCGAGTACCGCCGTTTTGCCGAATTCAAGGTCCTACTCTCGAATCTGATCGGTCTTTCCTTGCCCTCCTCGCTTTTCTGTATCAATACGCCTCCTACTGTCATTGGGCCGCCATCTGTATCTAGGATGAAGGGTCGTCCTACTTCGTCATTGAAGCAGGGTGCTGCTAAGATAACCTGATCGGACGACAGGATGTCTTTCAGGGTCTGGGCTGCCTCTTCCCTATCCTCGGTCCAATCTATAGTGCCACCTTCCCTAATCATCGCGCGGATAGGTTCTGCTATCTTTGCGAAACCCTTGATGAAGATCCTCCAGAATCCAACCACCCCTAGGAAGGCTCGTACTTCTATCGTGGTACGCATGGGTGTCGGCCACTGAGAGATCTTATCTGTCTTTGCTGGGTCGGGTCTCCTTCCATAGGCCCCACAGCGAAATACTAGTATAGTTACCTCCGGGACAGCCAGGATGCTTTTTGGCCCACTTGCTGTAATATTATAGAGCAAGAACCGCTGTAGGAAATCCTTGATATCCTGCGGGTGATCCCAGACAAATTTCCGCACACCCGGCTCGACCTCCGTCTCGTCCTTGTACCTTGCGCCTTTTACGGGATTATCATCTATATACGGCTCACACTTTTCTGGAAACATATCCCCTGTGACGGCGAGCATCCTCCTCTGCGCCTCTGCTACCACATTTATGAAACTCATAGGGGTCACTTGCATCTGCAACTGTCCCACGGGGGTGTGCATTGCGGTGTACGGTCTATCCCTCGCATCGAGCGACAACTGATTATATCCTGAGTACAAGTCTACCAGGGAGTAAATGCTCCGCCCCGCATGAGATTCTGCCAACAAATCGGCTTGTGGAAGCGAGCCTGCGTCCCTAATTGTTACCCCATTGAGCTTCTGCAGGTCCTGGATCCACCTGAGCGTCTTATTGGGCTTCCTGAACACGAACCACTTGTTCGCGTAGGGGGATGTGGTGGGTTCAGCCACGAAAGAATCTATCTTGGCTCTGAGTAGGTCGGTGATCTTCGCTGCTATCCCAAACTCATAGGCAAGCCCTTTATCATTCCAACACTCGTGCTGTACGGTGTGGATCGTGACAGGGGGAACTAGCTTTGCTTCCAATCGCCCTTTCTGATGATCGTTGAAAGCGAACGCCAAATAAAAATTCTGACATGCCTTTCTTATCAACTGGGTTTCTTCCGGTATTAGGAACCCTTCCACTCCTATTTTCATGGTATCTGCTACGTCATCTGGTATGCGATGACCTTCCGCTGCGCGTCTCTCCCTTATAACCCGTAGGATCTCCTCTTCCTTTTCCATGGCCTCTTCCCTTGATGTTTCTACTAGGATCGAGACCGGCTTGGCCTTCTTCCCTACGGGTTTGTATTTTCACACACTGCCCTCTGGGATCATTCTCCTAAAAAATGAACGGTCGGGATCGACCTTGCTACCTCCAAGACGTGGGGCTGGATGCTGACTAGCTTCCCATTCAGACAGTAGCCCTTTTGGACTCCATTCCCAAATCTAGCAAGCGTTGTGGGGTCCACCCCCACTTTGTGGTACCTGATGGCCTTAACGAGTTGTAACAAAGCTGGGATTTCAAGCACCACCTCCGACGTTTCGTTCCGGCCTTCCTTTGGTTTGGGCAGGCTGGCCCCAAGTTCGACTTCCGACTCTTTTTCTGCCACCATGACTTTCAGGGCCTCGTCCTCTTGCCTCCTCTTCTTCAGGGGTAGACCCATCTTGATCCACTCCTTCTTGGTAAAGGCTTCCTCAATCATGATTTTTACTCCTTCTCTCATACCTTCCATCCGTGCRATTGCGCCTTTCCGGGCACTTTCTTCAAACGTCGGCGACCAGGTTGCCAGTTTACCCTTGGGAGGGTCCCCTCCAGTTCCGAGGAGTCGGAGGAGTTCTCCGCGACCTGTCACCGGATCCTCTATGTCTACCATGTACGTACCGTCATGTAAGTGCATGCCAATCATTTCTACATTGGCGCACCAAGGTCTCCCAAGGATTATGTCATGGTTCATTTCTTCCATGACGGTCATCCGTTGGAAAGACCAGATGGATTCCCGAATTCCTGCCCTGACCGCGCATTTGGTGACATACCCAGTGAAGGGGATTTCTCCGCCTACTCCCCTGATACTCCCTGCTACTTCCTTGTTTACTGTGCATCCTGTGATTGTTGCGAAATCCCGTCGTATGAGGGTAATTCCCGCGTCGCCGTCCACTAATGCATCGGTGTGGTGAGTTCCGATCTGGATTTTAAGTTTTCCTATGGGCAGTGCGTGAAAGCTAAGTTTAGTGCCAGGCGGTGCTCTCATGACTTCGCCACCTTCTCGGTCCGGCAGGTTCAGACGAATATCAGCAAAGACTTTTTCCAAATCTTCCAGACCCCCTGGAATGCTTCGGAGGTTAGAGACTCCTTGTGGCGCCTCGGCCTCCTCGGTTCCCTGTTCCTGTGGTTCCGGGGCCTCCTCTACTTCTACACGTTTACGCGTCAATAGCTGCCTGAGGCCCTTGAGCAATCTCGGGCTTGCCTGCAGCATGGTCTGGAAGGATACCGACACCATGGTGCCCAGGAGTTTGCTCAGCGTGTTATCTAATTCGGGCAACGTCAGAATTGGGATTTGGTATCTGAACTTCTTTTTTGCCGCTGTGGCTTTGTCTACCGGTTCCTCTTCCCTCGTTTTTCCATAGACCTTCTCCTGTTCCCCAGCCTCAGCTTCCTCCTGATCTGCACTAGCCCCCGCGGTTTCTTCCATTACTGTGTCTCGTATGAGCTTCTTTTCCGCGCCAGCCCGTCGGGTAGTGATATTTACCCTATCCTGCCCATTGCCTTCTAGGATAAAATTGGCCTGTGGTCCCCGTCCCCTTGGCTGGTCCCACACAATCTCGGCTATCGGCTCTGCTTCTACGACAACTATTTCTAAGTTATTCAGGAGGATGACGGCTCGCCGCATCCCTCCTTGCCAGTTCCAATTGACACGCTCTCCCCTAGGTCCGAGGATCTCGCCTTTGAGGGACCTGCTGCATCTCTGCCGCTCGATATCGTGATTGAGTCTCGGACAGGCCCGTACGAAATGCCCGATCATGGTGCAATACTTGCATTGTTCGTTGGTCGGGTCCCTCTTGCCAAATCCCCGGTTTGCTACATTTGTCGGAACCACGGCTTCTTGAGGCGGGAGGGCGGGTCTAGACACTTGGGCCTGCATTACTGACAGCGCATTTTCCATTCTTTCCATCTTGCTATCAACCCCATGCACTCGCTCGTGCAAGCTTTCTATCTCTTTCTTAACCTTATCTCCCATTTTCCCGGTCAGATCTATGACCTCCCCTTCCTTAAGCAGGGCTAGTGTCTCGGTGACCACTGTCTTTTCCGCAAGGTCTGTTACGGTGCTGAAGTCCACATTTGTCATGTACTCGAACTTACTGGTCTGCTGGTATGCTGACAAAATCTTATCCTTATCAAACTCGGAGAATTACCTAAGGAAGTATTTACTCATTATGCGGTCCGTTACCCCGGGAATTCGCAGAGCCACTAACGTGAATGCCCTTAGGAAATCGTTGTAAGTCGCATAGTTTTTCCTCTGGACTGCGGCTAATTCGGCCTCTGTTGCCATTTTCTCTGCCTTCAGGTATTTCCTCATCATCTCATTCCTGGTTTCTTTCCAGGATCCACTGGAGGCGACGATGGCCATAATGTCCCTTCCCAAGCTTAGCGACACGTGCTGCCCTAGGTGCTCCATTTTTTCCTCTTCCGTCCATTTTAGTAAGGCTGCTAAGTTCTCATAGTCTATCAGAAACTCCGTAATGTTTGCCCCGTCGAACGTGAGTTTCTTCTTTGCATCTGCGAGATATCCCTGGTTCTTGTTTAGTGCCCGGGTGAGGGTGGTGACTATCCTCTTGAGACCACCTTCGGAGCTACCTGCTTCTCCAGCTTCACTGGTCCCTTCCCCTTCCTTGCTTTCCCTCTGCTTCTCCCTGGTTTTCGGTGTTCCTTCTGGGTCAAACCATCCTAGCACCCTTTCCCTAAGACTCCAGAGTCCGTCGCACGCCCCTGTTACTTTCGGCGTGGCTGGCAGTCGGCTAGTGCCGCTGTCGATGGCAGGCGGGGTCATAACGTTTTTCGTCCCCTTCGTCGGGGGGTCGTTCTTGTCCTTCCCCTTCTTACTAGGCATTCCTTTATGACTATTATCCTTCCCCTCATACCTGGCCTCGTCCTGACCTGTCCCGCGTCCCTCACGTGACCCTGCGCCCTGGGGGTCCTCCTCGTCCTCGACCATCATCTGCTCGATAAGCCTTGCCTTAAATTCTGCAGTCTGCTTTTCTATCTCTGCCAATTTACGACAGGCATCCAAGACTTTTGTCTTTTTAGGGGTGGCTCCTGCTAAGTTCCGAGGGCTTGTTCTCATATCATTTCCCCCTTCCCTGTTTTCCTGAGGTCCCCTTTTGCTCCCAGCTTTCCCCGAGTTTTTTCCAATTGAGGCGTCCTTTCCGTCTTCTCGGGTTCCTTCCAGTTTGGCTGACTCTCCATCCCTGGCTGATCCCTCGTTTCGTTCCCCATCCCCATTCGTGCCCCGATTCCCTCCGCTCTGCTGGTCATCGATCCCTTCCTCAGTCGCCATTTCTTTACCTCGCCTGCACATGGAAAATTTGTTTTTGCGAAAAAGTGGCCGACTGTTCATAACTGTCCTAGCCCCGGCCCTAAAATCCGCCTATTCCCATGTTTTTGCGTCTTATGTTTAATCGGCCCGACTCTTCTGACTTTCCTTTCCCAGGGTGTCCTTCATGTTTCCTCCCGCCGGGGGACTTGCTGCCGCTGCTTGGCATTTTATCGCTGCCGCGCTTTGGCTCTTAGGGCGGTGTTTGAGCCAAGTGGCCTCCTTATCGAGGATGGCCCTTTTGGCTTTTCGACCTCCAAATGCCCCAGAGTTTTCTGGTGCCGGTGGTTTTCCTAGTTCCTCCTTGCCGTGCTATCGGGTCGGACGGAACTCCAACCACTGCCCCCCCCCTTTTTTGGTGATAGCTGCCTTCTTATCTCAGTCCCCGTCTCTTATTTCCCTATTTCTTTCTGACGCATTTTCTCATGCCGGTCCCTCAGGCATGCCTTGCTCATCCGGTTTTTCGAACAGGTCGGCCACCCTAGCAAGATAGTTTTCTCCCATCTTTATTTTCCTAACGATTATTGGTTCATACTCCTCAAACGCCAAGCGAGGCAACCCGAATATCAAAATTTCAATCAGGTGAGGTCATTCCCAGGCCTGATTACCCCAGAACGGTCCATGCCTGACCGACACGTCGTAAAACATCCCCGTTGTCTGTGGTCGAAAGTGCTGAATCCAGACCAGGGTCGAATCCACTAGGTCCCTAGCCCTCTCAAGGCTTCCAAATACCAGGTCCACCATGAAGCGGGGGACTCGGCACCTCAGCCCTGTCGGGGCCTTAAACTCTCGCCAACCTCCTACTTCCACCCGTGTCCTCAACCGCACATTCCTCCTCCCTCGCACTTCCTGACCTACTCGGTTCAGTACCCTAGTAGCCCTTTGAAAGATTGGTAACAACCCATGTCCTAGTGCCAGCTCCGTTTCTAACATATGTCACCCAAGCTCTGGCAGGTATACGGTTCCCGTCACCCTGAGGTCAATGTACAGATCGTCCCCTGACCCCCTATTAATCCTCATACCATCCCACAAACATTCCACCTTCATGAACGCCTGGTCTCTTCCCAGGGTCACGGCTCTCCATTCGGTATCAATCCCTTGGACCCTGTAGCTTACCGTGAGCTTGTCGATTAGCGGTCCCCTGCACAGTTTAAACAGCAAGCGAGTTTGCTTATTCCATCAATTCCCTGGCCCTTACCTGAGCAATTCCTTGGTCCTTATCTTAATGCCTCTTTCCCCTTCTATCTCTTTCTTTTTCTCGGCTCTTTTACCAGCCTGTTTCTACTCCCGTTGACTCATACAATCGGTGTAAATCATCCACGTACGTCATCCCCTGACTTATTTTCCGCCGGGCAACACCCCATAGAACTTCATCACCTACGACCGGGGCCCTTGGCCTGGTGGTAAAAACGGCGCGCAGAGTCCGCAACACCTCATACTTCTGCTTCCCGCTAAACGGCTCCATTTCTAGGAAGGCCCGGTAGTATTCCCGGTGTATCATTGTGTCCTCATATGTCAGAGTGGCAAGATCAACTACCGCGCGTCTGACAAGTTCCACTCCGCCTAGCCTTTCCAGCAGGAAGGGCGACAGTCTCATCCGGACATTCTCACTAGGCAGTTCAAAGCTCCCGACCATGGTTACCCTAAGGTTTGATGTTACATCATCCATCCCTGGGTCCGCGAATTCGATTCCCGCCTGCCACACCAACTGCCACGCCCCTTCGAACATGCTCAATGGATCCTCCCCTGACGCCAACATAACTCCAAACTCCCGCCACCCATCCTCTGACATATACAACCGCCCTTCTGCACGCACATGCCCCTGCGGGTCCGGGTTCCATTCCCCACTCTCGTTCGCACGCCACTCAACTTTTGTTACTAAGTAAACCATGTTTTCCGCAAGTTCGACTCCGACCCAATCCGCCACCCGGTGCCAGCCTCCACTTGCCGCTGGCAAGCTAACCTCTATCCCGCCCGGTACTTCCCTAGGCGGTTCAATGCCCAAGGGGCGTTCCTCGAGGAACGTCCTTCTCCGCGCCATCACACACTCGCCTTTGATCTCCTGGCTCGCAGTCCGCACCGAACCCTACAATGGCCAGACATCCCATTCCCTTATTTTAGCAATTTTTCCCATACTTGCCTGGCCCCACGGCTTTCCTGCGCTTAGTCGAACCACAGTACTTCGAACAGTTTGAACACATCATCCACATAGCAAGATATTGCTGCTTTCTCACGGTGGCCTCCCCAGTTTCCGGAGCCACCTCCTGCCGGTCATTCTTTTCGATATCCAAAATGATAAGGATCTCCCAAGCTCTATCGCCATGGAAGGGCCCGTACTTCAAGGACGTCCTATAGAATTCCTCTGCCAGCCATGCGCAGTTCACATGTATTCGCTCCATTGTGTCGGCTACCTCTGTTACGTGATGAAAACCCCCAAACCAGTCCGCCACGAACTCGGGCACCCAGGTCTTGATTCGGGCGCCAAGCGGATTAAATTCCTTCCATCCTCCCATCACGACTCTACTGCTGACCGTATCCCAACCTTTGTTAACAAACCTTTCCCCACGCCTGCCGAGCCCTTGCCTTAGCGTCCCTTAAAAGCCACATCGGGTTCTGTCCTCCGCGAGCGTTGTGCGAAACAGGTGCCAACCTTGTTCAGAGAGAACGATCGTCCTGACTGATTCCACCCTTCCTTCCGCAATCTCTTCCCATCCATCCTCTTCCCTCAACGGGTTCCAGACACGCTCTATCCATAGGTACGATAGCTCCAACACAATCTCATACCCCTACCAATCACATGTGGTCCCCTTCCATTCATTGCTCGGCGATATTGACATCTCTACTCCCCTTCCGACTCATCTTGGTTCCCATGTGCAGTCCCATAGCTCGAGTTTCCGGGCCATCGCTCCCTACCTGCACATAGTCGACAACCCGTTTTCCCCAGGTAAGCCCCCCCTCAGAAGTCCCAGTCCTCTATCTCGTCCCCGTCCTCCTCATCACTGGAATCCTCATCCTCGTCTAAGAACATCTCTTGCAACCCTTCCAAGAAGGTTTCCCCTGCCGCCACGTTTCGGTAAACTATCTGCCGATGCACCGGACTAGGAACAAAAACTTCGTCCGTGCTGAGGAGGTTTAACACCTCAGCTAATTCTTCCGCCCAGTTTCCTTCAAACGGCCCTGCTTCCACCGACAATCTAAAGAAGTCTTGTCTAGCACATTGGTACAACCTCAGGTGCGTCATCGACTGACATTTTCGTTCCAATCTATCCCTGGTTCCAAAGACTGCATCCACCAGAAATGGGGGTAGAACGCATCTCATTGTCCTAAGGGGGCGTCTCATATTTTTCCGGTCTCCGAGTTCCACTCGCACCTCCATCTTTTCCATCTCCATTTCCGCCCACTGACATACCACCCATATCACTGCTCGCTCCACTTGCATAAACAACTGATCTGGTGCCGTGCCCAGTACTAGTCCCACTACCATTCCATTTTCCATTTCCTGAGACACGTAGACCCATCCTCGAGCTTCCACCGTTCCCCGGAATTCTAGGTCCATCAGGCTGAGCGAGAGTCTTGTCAAGTTGACCTCAGTCCAAACTGTCTCTATCCAAAGGAACGCGTCCTTTTCAACCAGCATTATAGTTTCATAGGCTGGTTCCAGGTCCATTCACGTCCCTTCCTCCGGGAGAACAACAGATACCCCTTCCCTTACGTCTATTGGCATTTCCGGCCCACTAGAATAGACAGGAGATGAAAACCACCGGGCCATCTCGTTTTTCCGGCACCYTCCTGTTTTCACAATAGAGCACCACATGGCCCCTCATGATCAGATTGCCTCCCCCTCTTCTTTTGACGAGCATGGTTTTCAGACCCCTCATCCGGGTCTCCCTAGTATTCTCTACCCCTTTTCCTAATGTCGTCGTCCCGTCATACCCTCAATCGGTCATGCTTAGCCGGCATTGCTTTCTCGGGGTTCCTTTTCCTTCCGACTCCTATCCAGCCTTATCCTCATGTTCTCTCACTCGTGCAGACTCAGCCAGGGGTTAAGAATAGACTAGAGGCTCAGCTCCCATCCCAACATCCATCAGGCAGACTTTACAGAGGAAGACACATGAAAAAGAAAAACTCAAGCAGTCATCGCACACTGGCAGGTCATCTCCTCACCGACATTTTTTCCGGAAATGGTCTCTCCACTGTTACTATCGGCAGAGTTTTACCCCAAGCCTCAAGCACAGCTCAACCGTCGCGAGCACGGTACCCAGACTCCAATGGGGGGTCACCCTCACCTTCTTGCCCAGAATACCCCATCCCGACTTGCCGCTCGTGTGCCCACCGTTAATCTTGGGAATCACCCCGCACATCTCGGTAGGCCATTGGAGCCAACCGTCCAGGCATTCACTTCCATCTGTCCGATAAGGAACAACCTCTCCCAAACCAGGCTATGAGAAGCTACTGATCGCCTCCCAGGCTCTGTCTTTGTCCCCATGCAGTGGTGCTCCCTCCGCCAGTCCACAGGCTAGACCCCGCCTGAGGAACGTTTCACACCCCGCCCGACAGATCAACCGAGCCGAAGCCCGTCACCGCGCGGACGGGAATGCTAATAAGCACTCGACGTGACAAACTCCCATTAGACAGCTCGGTGGCCTGACCCCCACATACGAACAAACGGCAGTCTGCAAAGAGAACGATGTTTGGCAACCCGCAGTGGCCGGTGCAGACCCCCCCTTTCCTTCCAAATGGCAGGACGCTCGAAATCCCAGTCATGCAATCACAAGTCCCAAGTGGGACACACATAACACAAGTGCCTTTCCCTTGGTGCACCCAGCGCTTCCTACCCATAGCTCACAATTTTTCTCTCGGGACAGTGCTTGCCACTCACCCCTAACTTCCACACATAGTGCCCGGTTCCTTCTCGTGAGCATCTTCAAAGGTGAGCTAGTTTTCCTCGGAGTCTAGCAACTCCCTTCATTCCCTTATCTTCGCTTGTGTGTCCGTTCATAGGGCAGGATTGTTCCTTCTCGATTACCCTTTGTGTTCATATGAGGTTCCTTCAAATATTAAGTGTGGTGCGTGGAGCCCGCTGGGCTCCGGAGAAAAGGAAAGAGAGCACCCATGTCGGCCGGATCACTCTGCCGCGGGATTTTCATCGGAACCCGGACTAGCCCGGAATCCCAATCGCCTGCCAGGTAACCGGAGCCCTTCTTTCACACGAAGAGGAAGGGTCGACCTGCAGCTTGCCCAAGGCTTCCCCGGCCTGACGAACATTAGGCCGAAGGAAGGAGGACTAGAGTCACCTCCTCCAGGCCTGGCCTTGCTATGCGCCCAGCCACCCTCAAATCTGATTCACTCAAGGGATAGAGCATACACAAATCCATATTCCTTATCTTTACGTTTATGTTCACGGTCATGCGTCGGGCGCCCCCCTCGAGACCGTATTGGTTAGTTTAACCCAATACCCGACACCTCCAACCATTTTTTCTAGGGGCCGTACCCTGAAGGACTTTCGAGCCTGAGTGGACCCCACTACGGGTCCCATTTGGCTCAACCCGCCCACGCTCACACTCAGGGCGCGGGTCGTTCGTCCCAGGGGCATCCCCACCTAGTGCTTTGAGATGGATGGGGATGGGCCTTTTGCGAGAGGGCTTTACATTGAGGGATGTAGCTCCGCTCTCGATGGTAGCTCTTTAAACACTCGTGGCATTTGCTTGATTCTTTTAGTTTGACCAAGCAATTGCTCCTTCCAATACGCATGCAGTCCAGGGAGTTTATTGAGAGTTCATCTTCGTTTTGTGTGTAGGCCAAGCATCATCCATTGAACCACACACCTTTTCACTAAGCCTAGCGACTCAAGACCGCCCCTGCGGCATCCTCGGGGTGGGGTGGCACCGCCCGGACCCCTAGCCGTTATATTTTTTTTTTTTGCTTGAGTCACTCGTATTGCATTCACCTATCCAAGACCGCCCTCAGTTCTTCCGGGCGTATACTCCATTCAAGAGAGTCATTGCATTCAATCGCCATGCAAGCCGTATTCAGGCATCTACCATTCATCCAAGCATCTAACCGTCAAACCCATCATGCATTCATAGTTTATGCGAGGTCTAAGTCCCTCCCTTATCCAGTTTTCCGGTGGATCCAGTCCCGCCCGACACACATCCCGAGCTACTCACCTGCACAACGCCACACAAGATGAGAGACCCAAGTACAATCCCCATTGGGGTCAACACATCGCTCCTTCCCATAAGCCTAAGATTATTTAGCCTTCGATGTTCCTTAGGTTGTCTTTCCTCTTCCTTCAAGCAAAACCATGCCTTCACCTTAGTCAAGCAGTCGGGGAGGATGGTTGAGTCCAACTGACCTTGTCACAAAAACAATACTCCTTTCCGCTTTCACATATGTTTCCAACAGCCTGGTATCCTTTTCTTCCTGGTGGCACAAGGGATCGGCAGTCCTTCCCTTGCCCTCGCTTTCCACCAAGTGAGGACCAAGTTCTTTTCCGTTCGTCCCCTGGCAATTTAACAGGCGAGGGTAGAGGTTAGTCATATGTCACGGAGGGGAAGGAGTGAGGGAAGGGGCAAGGGCTAAAGAGTTCGAAGGAATGGGGGAG
>BFEA01000270.1:333810-352347 GCA_003427395.1 Chara braunii
GGGGTGGACTGAAAAGGTTACCTGGGGACTACAATACACAGATATACACATACCAATGTCATCGGTTACAGCAAGGGGTAGGGGTGGACTGAACAAGTTACCAGGGACTGCAATACACACATATACACATACCGGGTGTCACCGGTTACAGCAAGGGGTAAGGGTGGACTGAACAGGTTACCGGGGAGTACAACACACACATATACACATACCGGGTGTCACCGGTTACAGCAAGGGGTAAGGGCAGACTAAACAGGTTACCGGGGACTGCAACAAATGCATATACACTAATTACCGTCAATTGATAAGCTCGGAAGCGTCTAGCCTAGTGGACAGTTCACCGAAGTATCCCGAGGCAAATCGCAACTTGCCCACGCATCAATATCCGTACAAACACAAATTTGAGAGCATCTGATCTAGTGGAAGGTTCACCAAAGTATCTCAAGGTAACTCGCAACTCACACATACATCAAGATCAGCACGAACACAAGTTTGAGAGCTTCTGAACTAGTGGAAGGTTCACCGAAGTATCCCAAGGTAAATCGCAATTCACACACACATCAAGATCAGTACAAACACAAGTTTGAGAGCATCTCAACTAGTGGAAGGTTCACCGAAGTATCCCAAGGTAAATCGCAACCCACACATACATCAAGATCAACACAAACACAAGTTTGAGAGCATCTGAACTAGTGGAAGGTTGACCGAAGTATCCCAAGGTAAATCGCAACTCACACATACATCAAGATCAGCACAAACATAAGTTTGAGAGCATCTGAACTAGTGGAAGGTTCACCGAAGTATCCCAAGGTAAATCGCAACTCACACACACATCAAGATAAGTACAAACACAAGTTTGAGGTCATCTTAACTAGTGAAAGGTTCACCGAAGTATCCCAAGGTAAATCGCAACCCACACATACATCAAGATCAGCACAAACACAAGTTTGAGAGCATCTGAACTGGTGGAAGGTTCACCGAAGTATCCCAAGGTAAATCGCAACTCACACATAGATCAAGATCAACACAAACACAAGTTTGAGAGCATCTGAACTAGTGGAAGGTTCACCGAAGTATCCCAAGATGAAGCACTACACCCCCAAGCACCCAAATCAGCAAAATGACAAGTTTGATGACATCTAGACCAGCGGAATGATCACCGAAGTATCACAGGATGCAGCGCTACACCCCCAAGCACCCAAATCCGCAAAATGACAAGTTTGATGACATCTAGACCAGGAGAATGATCACCGAAGTATCACAAGATGAAGCGCTACACCCCCAAGCACCCAACTCAGCAAAATGACAAGTTTGATGACATCTACACTAGGGGAATGATCACCGAATTATCCCAAGATGAAGCGCTTCACACCCAAGCCCCTAAATCAGCAAATTGACAAGTTTGATGACATCTATACTAGGGGGATGATCACCAAAGTATCCCAAGATGAAGCGCTTCACACTCAAGCACCCAAATCAGCAAGATGACAAGTTTGATGACATCTAAACTAGGGGAATGATCACTGAAGTATCCCAAGATGAAGCGCGACACCCCCAAGCACCCAAATCAGCAAGATGACAAGTTTGATGACATCTACACTAGGGGAATGATCACCGAAGTATCCCAAGATGAAGCGCGTCACACCCAAGCACCCAAATCAGCAAAATGACAAGTTTGATGACATCTACACTAGGGGAATGATCACCGGAGTATCCTAGGATGAAGCGCAACCCAGATAGGCATCCAAATCAGCAAAATAACAAGTTTGATGACTTCTACACTAGGGGAATGATCACCAAAGTATCACAAGATGAAGCGCTTCACACCCAAGCACCCAAATCAGTAAATTGACAAGTTTGATGACTTTTACACTAGGGAAATGATCACCGAAGTATCACAAGACGAAGCGCTTCACACCCAAACACCCAAATCAGCAAATTGACAAGTTTGATGACATCTACACTAGGGGAATGATCACCGAAGTATCATAGGATGAATTGCAAAACCTCCAAGCACCCAAATCAGCAAGATGACAAGTTTGATGACATCTACACTAGGGGAATGATCACCGAAGTATCCCAAGATGAAGCGCTTCACACCCAAGCACCCAAATCAGTAAATTGACAAGTTTGATGACATCTACACTAGGGGAATGATCACCGAAGTATCCCAAGATGAAGCGCTTCACACCCAAGCACCCAAATCAGCAACTAGACAAGTTTGGTGACATCTACTCTAGGGGAATGATCACCGAAGTATCCTAGGATGAACCGCAACACACTCAAGCATCCAAATCAGCAAGATGACAAGTTTGATGACATCTACACTAGTGAAATGATCACCGAAGTATCCCAGGATGAAGCGCTTCACACCCAAGTACCCAAATCAGCAAAATGGCAAGTTTGATGACATCTACACTAGGGGAATGATCACCGAAGTATCACAAGATGAAGCGCTTCACACCYAAGCACCCAAATCAGCAAAATGACAAGTTCGATGACATCTACACTAGGGGAATGATCACCGAAGTACCCTAGGATGAAGCGCAACACACATAGGCACCCAAATCAGCAAAATGACAAGTTTGATGACATCTACACTTGGGGAATGATCACCGAAGTATCCTAGGATGAATCGCAACTCACACATGCATCAAGATCAGCAAAAATCACAGTTTTTGAGGGAGGAAGAAGGTGAGGAAGGTGGAGAAGAAGAAGGGGAGGGGGAGGAGGAGGAGGAAGAAGGGGAGGAAGAGAAGGAAGAAGAAGAGGAGGAAGAAGAAGGAGGAGAGGGAGAAGAGGAAGAAGGAAAAGAAGGAGAGGAAGAAAGAAGGAAGGAGGGGAAACTTTCTCCCTTCCCACTCACGTTTTGTTGGTCCTTGGCAGTGGAGTCCCAGGCTTGGTTCTAGCTCCTTGAGCGTGGCTTCCCCACCTCCCAAGTTCTCTCCTCCTTCTTTCACACCCCCTCTCAAGTTATGGCAGACTCCTTCCTCTAAGGCTACGGAGTCCTTCCCTCTAGAAGGGCTAAGGGGACCCCTTTCAGCCTCTCCTCCTACCTCACAGCCTGAGGGCTATGGCGGACCACTCTCCTTGCTTCCACCTAGCCTCTAGACCTTCTTTCTCGGCCCTACAACCATAGCCAGGCTCCAGGCTAGCTCCGACTCTCACTTCCTTGCTCTACTCCACTATGACTTCTCTCATGGACTCATTCTGGCAGCATGGGCTCCTCTCGTGCTCGAATGAGAGTGGCGGCCTGCACCCTTAGCTTATGCAAGCTGAAACTGGTGCACCGCCTAACCTCTAGGCCTCTCCAAGTGCCCCTAGGTGGACCGAGGTACTCCCAAGGCCAAATTATCGGTTCTGGAGGTACCCGAGCCTTATTTTGGTCAAGTGCATGCAGTCCGAGTGACTGGTACCCTCTCGGACTACCCCTTGGCCTACCCCGGCCTCTCTTTACTTCAAAAAGAGCTGCCTTTTGGGGTACCATTTCCCAAAATGCAGCCTTTACTGAAATTTGAGGGCCTAGAGGCCCATTTTTCGTCTTTTTCCTGGTCTAGGCCTCTTTTGGGTAGGCCGTTGCACTTTTCCGAGTGGCGGCTCCAATCTCAGCCTTGGATTTGGCTGAGATCCAAGGTTCTCATCATTCCGAGCTACCCTCAAGCTCCCCTTGGCCCAAATTTGAGCCTTTACTTCAATTTTCCATTTTTTTTTTGTGTATCTGGCCCAATCCTTGGGCCAAATACGCCGTTTTGTTTTGTTCTCCTCTTTGTTTTCCCTCCAATTTGCTGCCAACTCATTCCGAAGCTAGCCGTTTTGTGTCAGCCCACAAAAAATGGCTAGATCTCCTCCTCTGCAAGATCAGATTTCAGATCTAGGACCCAAAAATGAGCCGGCCAACTCACATCAGCATTTTTTCTTATTTTTGCTGCTTAAATTCAGATATTGCAGAGATAATGCCCTAAGGACCTTATCTCTGCAATCCGGACTGCCCTCCTAGGATCTAGGAGGGATGGGGTCATCATTGAGACCTGCCAGTCCCTACCGCTGCAATCCCAACCTGACGGCTCTTTTTTCTCCACCCATTCCTCCTCCTTTGTCTCATTCTCCCCCCCTTTTCTCCCCTTTTTCCCTCCTGTCTCTTTTATTTGTTGTTGGGACAAGTCTCCAACAACTATTTCTCCTCTTTCTGGCTGTTGGACTTTTCCCAAGCCCTGATTTTGCAGCCAGCATATGGCCGTTACACCTCGGACTGCAGTAATGGCACCCCCAAGGTCCAATGAGGCTCCTTTTTGCTATCGCCACCTCCAGTTTGAGATCCCCTTGCTCTGATTCTCTCCGGCCAGCCTTTTCTCCACGTGGAGTCCTCGGAACTTCGTTTTTCTTGGCCTGGCTGGTCCGGAATAACCCGGACTGTTGGCCGGCCTCCTCATTACCACTATTCCCCCTCCTCTTTTTCCCCTCGGCACCTCCTGCTGGCGCTTGCCGCGGCGGTACTTATCATTTTCATCCGGACCCCTGGCCCGGGCGGTCTCGGCCACCTGATATTATGTTATTTTATTTTTATCGTCGTTACACTTGATCCAGGGTCCCCTTGGGTCATCCCAGGCGCCCTCCGCCTTTCCCGTCTCACACCCGCCTCCTCTGTTCCTTTGACAATTTCTGTCAGCGCCCAACTTCTTCTCTTTTTTTTATTGTTCCTAGCCCCTCCCCTTTTTCCGGCGTCATCCCGGGTGACGACCCGCTCTTGAGCGCCCCCCCGCCTTGGGCTGGTCGCCGATTACCCCGTCGACGGCTCCGACCTTCAACCCCTGTCGGCGACTCCCGACACTTTATCCCGTCGATACCCGTTCTGCTAGTGGTTCTGCTGGCGCCGCCATTTTATCTAGGCCAACACGGTCCCTGGCACTTCGGCCCGCCTGCATTACGTCTTTCCCTTAGTCTCACGCGGTTTCCGGTACGCCCTGCCGGCACTACGCCGTCCCTCGGTCCCGCGTGGTCCTCGACACTTTGTCCTGTCGGTACCGTCCCATCCTTCGATCCCATGTGGTCCCCGGCACTCCTGCCCCACGTGTACCACGTCTTTCCTTGGTGCTCCCGACGTCCTTCCGCCTTACGGCGATCTCTGCTCCCCGTTTCTCTTGCGTCCCGCATGCTGTTCTGTTCCGGGTGCCGGCTCCCATCCAACCGGCGGCCTCCTTGGCCCTCTTACCGCCATGTCACGTCAGCATCTTGCGCCCTGTCCCTTCCTACTTCCTTCCTTCCCTTGTTGCGCACCTCCTATGCTACTACCGACTTCCCGGCGGCCCTTCTCCGTCCTTGGGGAAAGAGTCGCCCCTGCTATTCTCTCACAGTCCTTTGCCGCTTCCTGCTTAGACAGTCCCTTTCTACTTTGGCGGTCCTGACGACTCCGGGCAGCCCTTAGCTTCCTACTGTCTGTGCCCACGCTTCCGATCTTTCCAGCATTCCTGCCTCCGGTTTTCTCTGTCGTGCACAAATTGGTCATATACAGTCTCTCGAGTGACGGGAAATCATTCGGGGCTCACCAGTCCCGACAACGGAACAAAGTATCCCCTAGTTCCGAGGCTAGGACGTAGGAGACCCAGGTTAAAATCCTGACAGTGGATGACCGTGACGGGAGCAGGTTGAGATGATACCTCGAACGGAATCGGGCCGGTGAATCGGATTGGTCGCTTCCTTGTCAGCAAATGTGGTTATGTTCATAGCTTTGATTATCCGACGCGACGGGGACGCGCTTAATAGAGTCCGGAAAACTGTCGGCCCGAACACCCTTACAAGAGTATTTGGGCATATTTTTTTTGCATCTCACAGAAAATGCGTCCTCAACAATATCCGAGAGAGTGTCCCATTTCTGGGTGACCACGACCGACTCCCAGAGGTTGGGAGTGACACTCATATTTTTTTGATTAGATCAGAGGGTGTGTGAGCGTGCACATTGTGGGCACGCGTTAGTTCAAGTTTAGATAATTGATTAGTACAAACAACGAACTGCTCGGCAGTCCCAGTTAGAAATAAGTTAGAATATTGGACGACTCAGCGCAAGCCGCAACCTTGTGCGCCCTGACGAAGTCACTGTTGACTTCGAGATTTACCATCGACTTTGCTGCTAGAGGGAAAGTTCATTTGACGTGGTGAAAGGCGGCATTTGGGGGCCGCATGATGTGGAGTACGCGGGTATTAAGGATGACTGTGGGTCGTCGGTAGTCAAAGTCGTTGCCAAAGCCAAGAAGGGATGGCGTGAATTATAGTAAAGGTCAGGTTTTTCCGGCATGGAAACGGTAAAAGGGCGACCTTTCGAGAAAAGAGGCAACGTGGGCCTGATGGCCGTGGCATTGTGGGACTAAACGCACGGCAGGCCGAGTGACGGCCTGCGTCTAAGCACGCGGGAGCGCTCATGCAGGGTCGTGGGTTTAGACAACAGCATGAGCAGCAGCCTTTGTGCACCTCTGCAGGCCGAGGACTGCTGCAGTTACTCTCCATATGAGAGATTGCGCCTGCTACAACCAGGCTTGGGCTTAGCGGCCTTAACCCTATTGGTTACAACACTAAACTTCAACCATCAGATACCGGGATCGAGGCCAGCAGTCAACGAGAAGGAGTAGAGGAGCGCATTGCAGGAGAAAGCTGAGGGGTCGAGGGTCCCGCTGGACTATCCCCCTTAGTTTTGCGAGGGGTTTCAACCGCGGGCCCGTTAGGAAGGGCCGAAGACTAAGTATCAACGGTCCTCCTTCCCCTCGTCTGTTTCCCCGAATTCTTAAAATTATTATTTTTATTTTTATTTTTATTTTTACCTTTGTCCCAATAGTGGAGCCTAGTCCGGAGCCGGTACCAGGGCCAGCCGTGGGTCCCATGAGCCTAGCTCAGAGGGTATACCCATGAATTGTTGAAATGCGGACCTGTCTTCGAATCCGGATGATAAAATTCGTTATTTCGAAGTTGCTTGGGCCGGTCAGCTTAATGATGGTATCTCGAGGCAGCTGACCCAACGATTTTTGGGTCGCTGCCTGAGAAACAGTCCTTCGGGACATCCGTAAAAATTGGAACGGTACAGAGGAGCTTAGTGTGGCCTCTGCGCACGGACGAAACGCATAAAAATGAGAAAGGGTCTGATGATTTTTTTTCGTTGCTGCATACGACCATGTGTTGTTGCTTGTCTCTTTTCGGACGGAGTGGTTGGTAAATGTTGCGCTATTCGAAGAGAAGAAGGTTAGAGCGGAGACAAAGGAGAAAGAAAAGGCAGGGACTTGACGAGAGGGAAGAAGAAAGTGGAGGGGGGGACTAACTCACATGGGCGAAGCTACGGGCAGCCTACAGGGCAGTGGTGGAGCTTCGTTACGTGTATCTGCCCGTCTCCCTAGCTGAAGGTACACTGCATACTGTGCCCGTGTCGCCCACCATCGTGATTGATGTGGCGATCTCGGTTCACGTAGAAGATCATAGTGACTCTCGTCGCCGCTGCCGTCACCACCAAGTCTCTCGCTCCGCAGGAGTACATCGACTGTACCTGCATCGGGCTGCATGAACCTGGCCGTACTGGACGGCAGGTATATTCGCATAACAGGGTCTGCCACAGAGGAAGCGAAGGGGATAGCGTGTGGCTAGCGGCGGGGATGGAGGCTTACCTGTTGACCGAGGCGTTGGCGTATTGACGGTAGGAGTAGCTTCTCCGGGCGCCCGTGGCGGAGAGATAACGTATGCATTATGACAAAGGAGGGGGCAAGGCGTCATCGGCGATTGGTCGCTGCGTTGCTTGAGGCTCCCCTGCCTTTCTTAGCAGTCGGGATCCGCGCATCGCTGGCCAGCTCGATCTCGCCGACGTTCATGAGCGGGCGTGAAGACGAGCCTGAAGATACCTCCAGCGGTCGGATGTACCTGACCAGTGCGCATGAGGCCATCTTCGGAATGCCCTTGCGCGTCGTACTGTGGAAATCGCTGTATCCTTCGCCGTCGAGCAATTCGCCGTCGCGATCTGTCATCAAACTGCTGTCTACACTCGCGCTGATGGTGCTACTGTCCATCGTCATCATCAGGATCGTCATGTGTCGTTGATCTTCGCCATTGTTGGAATCATGACATCCTACTGATCTTCACCATTGTCAAAACTCGTGGTTATCATCTTTGTGGTCGCCATAGTGCGTTGCCCGCCTTTACGCTGCGCATCGTGCTCGTCCTCGGGACCATCGTGACTGTGCGGCCCCCTGTCGCCTCGGTACTCATTGTCACGCTTCCGGGAGCGGGGACGCGCGCATTCAAGGTCGTACCGCCCATACGGGTATACGCAAGGCTTAGTGCCTTGCGGAGGTTGCTATTTGTTTGCCTCGCTGTGGTGGCAGATATGCTGACTGTGGCATTTGAGTGAACCGAGCAGCGATTTTTTGGCTTACCTGCATTTAAAGAGGGAAGAGATTAGCGGAGGGTTACGTAACTGTAATCAAAACGTCTGAAGTACAGACGGGACTCCCTTGCCCTTCGCATTCTGAAATACAGGCCGAAGCCTGTGTTTTCCAGACCAGAACCTGTCTCGGAGGGGCAGCCTGTGGACTCTGAGTTACGAATATGCTTAGTTGGCTGCAACCTGGCCTTCGGCATACTACCGGTTTCTGGGTGAGGTACTAGACGTACTACAGCGCTACTGCGACCAGACGCTTACTGTGTCCTAGTGCATTTTTTTTTTTTTTTTTTTGCTAAGATTAGTTATGTGCTGCTGCGCGCAGTCACATTTCCATAAGTGGACTTATTATGCCTGTTCCTTGCAGTCGAAGTGCAGCACTGTGTTTTTTTCGAGTTTTCAACGTGTGTGGCTGGGTTGCATGGTGCAGTATGATGGGTTGTTGAGCCAACTCCAAGTCAGCACTGCGCTTTTCTGAGTCTGGTTAAGTTCTGTTGTGCCCCTACCGCAGTTCGCTGAGTCAGCCCCATATCATATTGGACCTGCTATGTCACGACGTCCACTACTTCGAACCATCGTAGCATTAGAGGAGTGAGCGGGCCCTGCACGGGGGCCATTGTTGTGATTTGGAGACCTGTCTGGGAGCTTGGGCATCGCATTCCGGCCGTGGCTGATCGAATTCTGCCGCGTTTTCCTGGCCACCATTGCGGGGCCCTCAGGAGATCGAAGACTACAAGGCCCTCTTCCGCGAGTCTGAGTGCACCCCTCTTGTATCTGAGAGTCTAAACTTTCTTCTTCTGCCTTTCTCGGTCTCAATCTAGTCCTTTGGTTCAGAGAGGAAGGCGGCAGGCGGGATTGAAACCCGTAATCCGCGCCAAAGGGTTCGCCCCACCGATTGCAGGAGCTCTGCCGGAACCCAGGCGGGGTTTTGGAGGCAGGGAACTTCAGGTATAAGCTTCGTCTGACGCGTGTGATCCCTTCCCCTAACTACAGTATTCCTTTGGGTATCTGAACACAACTATGAAAGATTATTACCTTTTATTTTGTTATGTATGTCAGGACATGCCTTGTGAAAGGTAGATTAACCAAGAACATATGAGTGGTCAGATAAATCTTTTGAGGAAAAATCAGATAAAGCTAAACTGGGGGAAGGTGGGAGAAAGGAGTTATGTGTGCTTTGATCGGGTCAACCCAAGGCTGAGTTCCCCTAGGTTGGTGTGGACTCAGTGCTATGTTTATTTTTGTTTGCTGAGCTTTCTGAATGACCTTTTTGGATTGGGCCTATCCTAGGTTGGACGGACCAATCGCTGTTTTCTTTGGGGTTTCTGAACAAGAGGATGGACGCCCTAGGTTGGGAAGGTTCGGATTCCCGTGTTTCTTTTGATGGGCTTAAGGTGTGTTTTCTTATGAGGGAGACAAAGGCATGAGACTAAGCGTACCCTTAGATTACGGCGACTTAGTCATAAATCATGAACCAAATGGGTAACCAGAGTATAGAATTTTATATATATTATTGAACTTATACCTTCTGACAGACCGGGCGCCCTACGTTGGGAAAGCCAGTCAGTAAGTCAGGTAGAACAAAAAGAGAAGAGGAGTGAATGAATAATATAATGAAGGTAACTCGGGCAGGCTGAGCGTACCCTTAGGTTAGGGCCGCTCAATCATATGCTCGTGATAACAAAAGGGGCAGAGAGTTAGTATAAATCTTCTTTTATTTTCCCTTTTAAACAAAAGGCAGAGTTGGATGTCTCCCTCGGTTGGGTAGGTCTGACTATCTACCTAAGAAGAAAGAAAATCATAGAGTTTGTGTAAGTATTCATGGTTGTTTAAATTGTTGTTACGGAGGCTAAGCGTACCCTTAGGTTAGGGCGGCTTAGCCATACGTCGTTGCACTTGTTCAGGCAGACCGGACGTACCCTTAGGTTAGGGCGGTCTGGTCGCATTGACTTACGTAACTTAAATTGTATAGGCTAATTAGGCGTACCCCTAGGTTGGGGCGACCAAGTGATATGCCCTTGTCGTTGATGTTCTGTGGGTTGGACGTACCCTTAGGTTAGGGCGGTCTAACCATTTGTCGTTTGTGGTTGTTTAGGCGGGTTAAGCACACCCCTAGGTTGCGGCAGTTTAACCCTATGTCATATGTAACTTTGTTTAAAGCTGGCTAGCCACACCCCTAGGTTGGGGCAGTATAGTCCTATGCTTCATCTCGTCAGTTAAGCAGAAGCCAGGCGTACCCTTAGGTTAGGGCAGCTTGGTCATATGCTTTATGTTCATGGGTTATGTTGAGCCAGGCATACCCCTAGGTTGGGGCAGTCTGGACATACGTTTTTGTCATGTGTTGGGCATACCCTTAGGTTAGGGCAGTCCAATTGTGCGTACTTTACTTTGTTTATTTAGACAGGTCAGACATACCCTTAGGTTAGGGCCTTGTTTGACCATATGTTATAAGTGAGGGGGACATAGGAAGGGAAGAACTGAGTGATCTAACGAACTACATGGCCTAAATCAATGTGGGATCGTGAAATATGTTTGTTTATGCATGATTGTGGGTTCTCACTTTGGGGCACCTTTTGGATAGGTTAGTTGTTTTAGATGCTCGCTGAGTGCTGGAGCTATAGGCAAGTAAGATGGATGCTGGGAGGGAAACTTGGGATAAGATAGGACTGACCCTGCTAGAAGTTAGGATCAGTGTTAGCTCACGGCCCCATCTGGAGGTCGTGCAGACTGGCATTGATTTTGCATTATCAAGCAGGTGTCAAGAGTTAGTCCCAAGTATAGTTTTACTTTGCACTTCTATTTTCAACTTTATATAAATCTTCGCTGCGTCCAGTTCCTACGGGAAGCGCTGCCGAAATCTCTACAGACCTGAAAGAGGTAGTCATTTTTGGACTCATAGAAATTCTGGAAAGGCATTTGTCCTGCGGAAAGCGCTGCCGAAATTTGGCAAAATTTAAAAAGTTATAATATTTTCAGTTAGAACTTGACAACTCTGCCCTGAGTAGGGGAGGTGATGCTGAACTTCTAAGGAGTTGAGCATGAGACTAGTAGGGAAGCTAGGATACGACTTAGGAAGTACTTCCAATCTGAGTTTGAGCATTGTAGTGGTTCTCTTTGACCTGTACTATGGTGCAGGTTCTCGCGTTTGATTGAAGGCTTAACTTGGTGAGCCTGATCCTACAAAGGATCACTCTTCTTTTATCACTGATAACAGGTCGGTTGCCGATTCGTCGGTTTACGACTCAACTTTTCTATTTCTCCTGCCTCTCAAACTTAAGGCCTTGGCCCTTGCCGGGATTTACGTTTTTATTCTCTTGGGTTTTCACCCAGTTTCTTTATAAATGACCATTTCTTAAAGACTAAGTATTTTTGTTGAAAATTGGTGGGGAAATGGTTGGGCTTGTGTGCATAAGGCAGGGTGTGAGCTGCGGAAGGCTGAAAACTTGACCCCTTTAGTGTGTGTGATTTTGTTTGAATGTTGTGCGTATGATTGCAGGTATGTATGAGACAATCTCGATTAAGTATTTGGTGAATGATTATGTTTGGGATTCAGATGGGCAAATCACGCAACTGTCGTGAGAGTGAAGTACGCCACAACCTCTTGTTTGAGGGAGACTGTTCTTTCCGATCCTGATAATGTGATGGCCAGAGTTAGCGTACGCTCGGGTAACCCTCATAGGGCTACACGACCGCACGCCTACGTTTTTTTTTCTTTACTCAATGATTTACTTGGTCAGACGTTAGTCACGAGCCTGGAATTTGAGATCCTGGTACAGGACGTCCTAGGCTCAGCACAAAGGGGGTTACCCCTCGCGCGGGGGCTGAGTTACTTGTGCACACGACGCTGTTCCGGGGAAATAGGAATGCCATGAGGATGAGGGGCCGTCCCCAGCAACTCTGTCCGACGGGGCGTCCGTGCTTTCTTCTGCTAACGCTAAAGTGGTCTTATTTTTTTCCTTGTTTTAATTTATTTTGTTGGAACGATAAAGTTCCGGGCAGAAGGTTTAGCGTGTCGCTGGTGGTGCGCCAGACAACTCACCACCGCTCCGAATTCCTTCCTACCCTCGGGACCATCTTACCCCGCACCCTTTGGGACACCTCAAGCCGGGTTTGCGCTCGCTAAAGGTTTACCTCCCTTAGCGCGCACTTCAGCCGACGCCTGAGCGTCAAAAAACGACCCCATAGCTCAAGGGAGGCCACCCGGGTATGAGCACCGCATAATGCATCGTCATCCCGGCTGCTGGCGTAGGACTGCATTGCTAGTCGGTATGTGTAGGTCCTGCGTCCGCTGTCGGAGGGCGCGGTGTTCCGGCCCTCCTCCCTGTGCCAAGTCCCTATCTGGTACCTGGGCTATAGTATGATGTGGACCAGTCCCGGTGGCGTTGCCCTCAGCAAAAGGGGTGCGCCACAGGACTTTCATTGGTCCACGCAGGCTCGGCGCCCTGCTGTACAGCAGAGCACAACCGGCCTTTGACCGTGGTAGCCGTCGGGTTCACCCTGGGACGTGGAAGTGAAAGGACTGGCGCGGTCTTTTCTGTCGCGCGCTGAGATTCCCTCTACAGAGTTATGGGTCGGGTGCACAAAAACAGGTCGCTGTCGGAAGGAAAAATTGAGCAAAGGAGCAGAAGGAAAATGAGAAAATAAAAACAGGAGAAGAGAAAAATGAAAACTCCCGACTGGCATGTGGACCAGAGGGTTTGCTTTAGTCCGGGGTAATCCGGTAACAGTTGTACGTTGTGTCGTTTGATTTTCTCGTCTTTCTATTATTATTACTATTATTATTATTATTATTATTATTATTATTATTATTATCCCGCAATCGGATGAAGATTTTCTTCGGTTCCGGTCACTTCGCGTAAAGGTCAATGGTTCGAGGTATGAACGTGACTGCGGTCTGTGGTCAGACTGGTCAAGTCTGTCATTCTCAAGCCGACGGTTGGAGGTACGCTCAGGCGCTGTGCAGTGGGACCCCAAAAGAAGGGCGACCCACGGCCGCATCGGTAGGAAGCTTATCACCCCTGGGAGGGGTCATAGGCCCCCTTATTACCATCGGACATGGGCACCCAACGGGGATAGGCCGAACTTGTACTTTAAAAAGGAGAATGCGATCGCTGGTATCCCGTTATGGGACCACCACCTCAGAATAGCAGTCATTTCTTAGTGAGACAAAGCGGCGGGGACCGGTAGCAGAAGAGTTGTGGATATCACGGCCATAAGTTATTTTCTTTTCTTTCTTTTGGTTTTCTTTTGTGAAAAATCACAATTTTAAAATTATCCCGTTTATTTTCGAATTTTCACCAAGTCTTGAAGCTTCCCGTTTAGAACGCAGGTAGCTCGGAATGAGGCAGATCTATAAAAGACAGCAGGCGAGGGGGGTGAGCAGGGTGAACGATCCCGCCTCGTTTAGTGTTGCTAGTCTAAGGGTCTGAGAGTGGGGCGGTGAATAGCCTGGGTCGTCTGAGTGTGTGTACCCAGGAGTGGGTCCGTGGGTATCTCTGAGTGGCTATGGCGCTGCACGGGTACAGACCCGGGTACTGGTATCACCGGGTCCGCTGGAAGCCCATGTCTGGGGAAGGGCTCTGAATAACGGAAATGCTCAACTACGATGGGGGTGACGAAGTGAGGATGAAGATAAACGTGGAGGGGGCAAAAGAGGTGGAGATGGGGACGGATGGAAAACTGCAGGATGCGATCACGGAGGCGAAAGACCATGCGGAGAGGTGCTGCAGGAGGGATGGAGTGACCGCGAGGTTGCAGGTAACGGTCGCGTATCATGAGACCAAAACCTCGATGGACACCGCGGACTAGGAACAGGCCCACCTGGAACGGGACTCAGGTGGGGAGAGTGAGATGAGTGAGGCGGAGGATCGAGAGTCAGACCTCAGGTCCTGGGTCAGGCCAGGCGAGATCCAGAAGCACCACAGAGCGGCAGACCCAGTGGAAAAGGGACCCGAGGCCAGCTCGCGGCAGCCGACGCCCAGAGGCCGCGGCGCAGGAGAAAAACAGAGCAAGGGGAAGAGACGGGTGTGAGACGCGAGAGGCAGAACACATGCGCTGCGAAGAGGTCAACGAAGAGAGAGACAAAGAGTAAGCGGGAACGGGACGAGTTTGCGGAGCACGCCTGATGTCAACTGAACGGCATCTGTAGCGAGTCAGAGGTCATGCGCATGGTCGTTCTGAAAAACGGGGTATGAGCTACGAGGCGGTTACATGCGTGTGTGTGGCACAACAGAGGGTGCGTGAAGTCAGCAAGAGGGGCGGAGAGACAGAGGGGTCGAGGAGAGGTGATCGAGGGGACAACGCGTGGAAAGGGAAGAGAGGCGGTTAACGTCAACACAGCGGGCTATGCACAAGAATGAGGAGTGAGCTTGCCGCGTTTTCGCTAGGGAGGAAGCCTTGGATTGAACAGGGCATGAAACTGTGGCCAGGGTGCTCAGCGTACTCGTGGCACGCCCTGGAGTGTATTCAAGCGTAGCTGGGAGTGGTCGATTTCGATGCACCCGCGTTCTACCTGGAAGCGTGTGCGCGAGGCGACAATCTGTGAGAGTGGGATGAGAAGGTCAACAAAAAAAAGACAAGGGGACACACGCGCAGCATATGGTGGACTGTGAGAGGTTTATGCATGCGTCAACCCTATTGACGTCTGCCTTCTTGAAGGGTATGTGATGATTGGCGGGCGAGGCCTACGCATATATCTTCTATGCATGATAGTCATCACTGGTTGCTGCGAATGAGGGAGATCATGAAGGCTTTATCAGGATCGGTCCTCCCTTCTTGTCAGAATTGTTGCGCTCAGGAATGCGATGGATTAGTGGATCCGCCTCCAAGAAAGCATGAACTTGTGATCACAGGCTAAGCCCTTCCAAGTGATGTTGTGTCGTAATAGCCTGATCGGAACATTTTGGCTTCGACGCTGCTCTTTGTTGTTCTTATCAATTGTCACTCTGCTCGTTGAGTCTAATTCTGTCTTGGTTCGTACTCTGACCTCATATATGCGGAAAAACTGCTGCAATCGTCGTCCTGGTCAAATGGTGAGTCTATGCCCGCTTCGCTGGGAGCTGTAGACTGTTGAGCTCTGTTCGAGAGGTTGGAAGTGAGTACTGACTAGAGAACTTGTAAGTCAGGAGCTGGACTAAGAGAACTAACATTTAGAAGGCTATAGACGAAAGCTCGATCTCTACTCGCCCAGAGTGAGCCACGGGTATTGATGAGAGTGCTAGCGACGAAGCAGGGATAGCAAGATTGAGTAACAACGAAGAGTGTTGGTCATCATGATCAGGGGGTTCCGTTAATTGGCACTCACTATTGGGTGCCTCGTTAGAACTTAAATAGACTTCTTACCACCCTCTCCCACATAAAAGTTGTGTGGGGCGCTAACAAGGTGAGTGGCATGTCTGGGGGGAAATGGTGAGTCATTGCTGGTGATATCTAAAGATGTAAAAAAACATGGGAATGCGCGAAATTGGCTTGCCCTTATTCTGGTTTCTGTATTTCGCGTTTCGTCAAGTGTCCTTTCTTCTCTGTCGGAGGCTCCGATCTGATAACTTGCTTACCCCTCTTCTCCAGAAAAGACAACTTTTCCTCTCGTTTTGTTTGAGCTGAGTTGAGTGTGTCTTCGTGGCGACTTCCACTGAGTGTTTATTCCGTCCTATATTGATTGATGAGCAAGAGAAAGGTAATTCTAAAGAAAATTGTTTACATTCTGGCCAAGTATATACTAGATGGGGATTAGCTAGGAAGAAACCCAGAAGTGCAGGGTTCTAACGGAGTTGCGTGAGCATCAAGATAATGAATAGACAATCGAGGATGTACTTGAGTCTGACGGTGTTGGTGTCGGGTATAGCCTGACAGCGAAAACTATGGGGGTATGAGAAAATCCTTATTCTCCACGCGAAAACGGTCTCTCTTTTGCCATCCTATTTCCCCCTATAATAAAATAGAGTGAGTATAGAGTCATGTGTGTGTATATATATATACATGTAAGCGTATACATATGTATTTGTATATATATATATACACACGCGGCCCAATCATTTTTTGCGGAACCGGCGAAGCGGCCCCCAGCTCTGAGGATTGTTGCTTCAAGAATCCATAAGGGCACTAGGGAAGGTTTAAGACAAACACTCGGGAAAAGGAAGTGGTATGCGAAATGGGCAAGTTGCCCTACAGTGAATGTTTAGACCTGGAGTGGTCTCATTGAACATGGGGCATTTTGATCAGACTCACTGGGTTTCACAACCCCAAGCGTGAACAGTAGAGTAATTTATTTACACCCTGGGCCGCATGATCAGAAGAGCGACATCCCCGATCACCCAATCATCGGGCGTACTGTACAGATCACGGGGAAAGTTTTGACCGAATACTCATGGCCTACTTGGAGGGTTTGATGTGTACGGCTGAACTTCGCTCCACTGCTTGATCAAGGCAGTACCACTAGCCCCGCACTTGGAGTTTCCAAATCAGTCGAAAGATTTAGTGTTGCGCCCTRAGTCTCTCCCCTTCGGTTCTAAGCGTGGGCGCCAGACACAAAACAGAACAGTCCAATAGGAAACAGTGGTACACKTATCACAGATAGTGTAATGACAGGCCCCACYGACTGAGAAAACGCAGACTGTCTACTCCCAACTCCTTCCTTTTGACTTAAGAGGGCGCTACTATGGGAGCTAACCCTGCAATTCTCCTCCCAACCTTTATTCTAACTAGAGTGTCTCACTGTTCTGTGGYTGGGAAAAAGTAAATTTTCATCTAAATCCTTTGGCTCAGACTCAGAATCAGAGGGTYGTTTTCAGGAAAAACGGTTTTATTAAAATCGAGTAAACTCTTTGGCCATTCACGAACTAGGCGAATAAGAGTTTTTCMAGTCTACAGAATTGGGCTTGAYYTGRCCAGGCACCGTGAGCAATGGCGTAAAGTGTCCCCTGAGCAAGCGGTGAACAAGTGCACCCAAGAGTGGGCTATCATCAGAGTGAGTGGTAGGATTGATACTCTRCTGRCACGCTAAGTGAACCCTTGCTTGAACCTGTGKGGTCCCACAAGCCTGTTTTGGTGCTTGTATGGGTATGGAAGAGATGGWTTTCAYWAKGAGTTGTCAGTGGCTTARGCAATRAARAAAAGAGAGTGGAAATGTTGCTAGTTTGCCAAAYGAAGAGAACGAAACTCATGCAGAGGAAAACTTGCCTAGAAAAGCAGTCTAGAGGTTGAGCTTCATCACAGAGCTGAACCAACATTTTGGCCTGTAGAGACTCCAGGCGATGCTCTAAGCTACCAGGTAACAGGGAAATCATGAAAGACAAAGAGATCCTGGTGGTAAAATGCGGGGTTACCGTAAATAAACATAAGGACTGGGAGTCGGAAGCATTCGCATGCATGGAACTTCAGAGGACGAACCAAAGGGAGGACGCAGTCCAGAACGCAGGGGAGAAAAAGTGCATAGAGTATGTGGTTTACTTTAGTGATGGTGACGTCAGAGTACACAGCATCGGCTCTTTACTAGAGACTGTGGAACAGGCTAAGGCAAAGCTCAAGTGAGCTTGGCGGCGCCAAAACTACCTCTTATGTGAATCTATCAGTGCTCAAGCCAGTTAGCGCTCGTTGAAAGTTTGCAAACCTATTAAGGCATAATATCCTGTGATTCGACGATTAGGCGAAACAGTGTTCAGAGCAGAAAGCAGTACTCAGGGCAGTACTCGAAACAGTATTCAGAGCAGAAAGCAGTACTCAGGGCAGTACTCGAAACTGCTTAGAACGGAATTCAGTACTCAGAGCAGAATTCGGAGCCAGTAACCAATACAAGACTATGTTCATGGGCTTCTCAGTTACACTCAGTTTCCTTGGCTAGTCAGTTTTTTATCAACACTCATTCAATTTTCTGGTTGACTGTCAGTCAGTTCTTTTGAGCGGCATTAAGAATCAGTATCCAGAATCAGTATTCAGAATCAGCATTCAGAGTCAGCATTTGGGAAGCAGCAGATAGTCAGCAAAACAATCAAAGTTTTAACCGACATTTAACTAGCGAGACGGTCAATCGAGACGGCTTTCAATGGTGGTTCAGTAGCTATTTAACTCAAAATCTAATCAGCGAGACAGTTAATTCGAAGAGCGGCAAACCGGAAGGCAACAATTAGGAACAA
>BFEA01000270.1:375770-386116 GCA_003427395.1 Chara braunii
CGGGATCTTTTGTTTCTTTTTTGCGGGTGGGGGGGGGGGGTGGTGTTTGTGGGGGGCGGCAAGGGTGGATTGCAAGAGGATGAAGGTCTATTGTTTGTGCAGGATATTATGTTTTTAGTCCAAGATGTCTATGTGGGTGTGTGTGCTGAGGTTGTATATCAGAGCGTTTGAGAGTTGGGGGTTGGATGTCTATATATGTATATAATTTATAGATAGGGGGTTAGTTAACTAGTAGGTATGTGTGTGTATGTGTGTGTGTGTGTGTGTGTGTGTGTGTGTGTGTGTGTGTGTGTGTGTCCCTCCCTCTTTCCCACGTGATAGGGGGGCGGAGGGGGCAGGTGTACGGATGACGACCCTGCCCCTTCCGGGGGGCCGCCATCCGTACCAGATTATTATTTTTTATTGAATAATAATCTACACACACGACGCACGGAATAGTTCTCTGGTGTGTTTCAGGGTTGTCTAGGGGTCGCATGTGAATGGTTGGTAGGTATTGGTGTTCTTGAGGACGCTTTCGATAATTCCGATGCTTTTGTGTGGATTAAATCCGTTTTGTGTCATCGTTCGTATTACATCGATTAAATCTTCTGCTGCATGTAGGGGGTGTGATGTGACAGTCATAATAGTTATGGTCTGTGGGATGAGTATTTTCAGTGATTGCATGATGGGTCTGCTTGAGTCAAATTTGAGGAATCTATTGATAAAGAAGTTGAATTCTTTCCTTTTGTCATACTTTCTTGTCTCAAATGTGTCAGTTGTGTGATTGGTAATAGTGAGTGTTGTATTCAAGAAGTTGCATTTGGTTACCGCCAGTTGGTTGTTCGGCGAGGTGGTTTCTAGTATCTGTTCGTTGAGTGTTACAAAATTGAGGGGGTATAGGTAGTATTTACTTCTTTTGCTTTTGATTTCAGGGTTGATAAATTCTTTTATTCTAAGATTGTTGATGCAGTTGAGGTCGTCAAAATATCTGAATGTGTGCTGGAATAGGGGGAGCAGGTGGAGGTTGGGGGTTAGTCGCAATTTCTTCATGAATTTGTATTCACAGTGAAAGAAGTAGATGTTGCACCACATAGGTGAGCAGCTTAGGCCCATTGGTATGCCGAGAATTTGCTTCCACGTGGCACCGCCGAGTGTTGTATATGCATTTTTTATGAACTAGTTGTTCATTCTTTGGATGTCAGTTGCAGTGAGTATTGTGGTGTTGGTCTGTCTACCCGATGTCCAAGTTGCGTCAATGTAGAGTTCTTTGCCTTTTTCTTTTATGATGCACGCTATGCCGACATTTCTGCCATATAATTTTCTCGCCTCTTTGGAGGCGAGATCGATGAAGTAGTTGATGGTTGTTGGTAGGCCATCTTCTGATTCATCAGTTGGGATAGTTTCGTAGCATGTGGTGATGTCAGCGGAGTAGAGGTTATAGATATGTGGGGTCAGATTGTAGATATAGTCAGACATTGAGTCAACTATCCACCAGAATGGTACCTTGACACCGTATTCTTGTTCAGTGAGTCGTGTAAGGTCACCACAATGTGTTTTTACTGTTAGTGCAAGCTTGCTGAGAATAGTTGCACATACATCTGCAAGTGGTGAGAAGATAACGTCAGACGCGTTGGTAAACCATCTGAAGGAGTTCTTATGTTTTTTGTAGGTTGCTATGAGGTAAGGTAGTTCTATATTTTTTTATGGGAATGAATGGGAATTGAGTTTCTATTTGGTATTTTAGTATCCTAATAAGTTCTGGTGTAGTACATTCACAGGGGGTGAAGTCGTTTCCAGTGAGTCTTTTCAGGGCCAGGTATCTGATGAAGTTGATGCAGGTGAAAGTGGGTGTATTGGGTGCTTTGTCAACACCAGCAATATAAAAGTGCTTCGTGATGAAGTTAAGTTCGTTCCTGATGTTGGGATGTGACAGGTCAAAGGTGAGAGGTCGGTGGAAGTTCATGCAATTTTGTTTGATTGTGCGTTTAAGTTGGAGTTGCGATGTTGTTTTCTGTTCTGGTGTGATAAGCATACCGTCCTGGTTTATAATTTCGATTGTTTTGTCTAGTGCTGTTTGACATTCTTTTTGGATCTCGTGTGTATTATACGGCTTTAGCGGGATGTGGTTGAGGCCTTTTTCGATTTGTGTTCTTAATTTTGTGTTGCCTATTATCATGGGGTTCAGGGTCACAACATGGGGTAGGACAGAGTTATCACTGCATTCGTGGATAAAATCTGTGTATCTCGTGTGCTGGCAAAAATAGTGTTGTCCTTGTTCATCATACCATTGTTCAAGGTTGAAGTTTTTAAATACTGTTGTTTGGGTTTGTATAGTTGTTGGGTCAGGTGGTTGTCATACGTTCACCCAAAAGTTATGTCTTGGAGCCTTTCAGCAGCTAGTGGGTTGTGTTGGTGCAGAATGTTAGTGAAGAGTTTTTTTATTTTCATCCTTTCCATCAGTCTATTTCTGTAGTGGAGATGGATGATTTTTCTGCAGGGCTCTGCGGGTCTTCTTCAGCCTCGTCTCCTGTCCTCCATGACCTATAGACAGGTGACTTGTTTAAGATGGTCATACAACAGAACAATAGTGTTTAGTAAAGTTCGTTATTGATAGTCAAGATTATTATATATAATCCATTAGGGTAGTGGTTTGTTGGGGGGTGGTGTCATTACCAGGGGAGGGTATTCGTTTTAGATTTATGCGTGGTTGGTCTTCAGGAGTTGTTTGCCAAGACTTGTTGTTCTCTGTTTTTTGACACGGTAAGGTGAAGATTTTTGTTGCATTATTACAGGTTTTATCAAGGGGAGGGAGGGGTGGGTTTTGGCGGTTGTCCATGTTGTGGCTGGGTTTTGTTATTGCTAATCATACACTGAGGCATTCGTGTATTGGCGGGGTACAATTCTAGTTAGGTAGTAAGACATTCGGGAGAACCGTAGAGAAGTTTCATGTTTCCTGGATGGGGAGAGGTTGGTGAGGTGAGGGGTGCATTAAGCAGGAGAGTGGCGGGAGCGTACAACAAGGAATTCAGATCATCATAGTGATCTGAGTCGCCGTATGTAGCCATGGCTGAGGGGGGAAATGCATGGTTTATTGACAAAAAAAATTCGGGGCCAATGATCTCACACTCTAATCAGCCTGAGATAGGCCTCTAGTTTTATCTATGTATCATCCTGAGTGTTATCAATGTTGATAACAGTCTGCCATGTCCTCTTCAGCAAGGTCTCATCAAAAAAAGAACGAGGGGGTATCCTTAGGGGCTCTTTGATTTCATACTCTGATCAGTATGTAATAAGTCCCTATCCTTATTTGAGTATCGGCTATGCTTTAGCAAAAAGTCCTGATAAAGTCCCAGCTATATATCCTAGTGCGGATGTGTCTCCACAGTAAAGTATCGTACTTCTGTAACCAATATCTGTAGTTAATCCAGGGACGGTTCATCAATTCCTAGTAGTCTCGCACCGCAAGCCTGTCATAATTGCCAAAGTCGTTTCCTAGGTTCCTCCTGATGGCTTTGGGTTGGAGGATCCTTCATTGTATGCCACATTGTCGTCGGTGGTTGCCTCGGTGATGGAGCCTGCCATAGATTCTTCGATGTCGAGGCTCCTGAAGATGTGGCCAAACGAGCTGATGGGCTTGGTCGGAGTGTCTGGGGAGTGGGAGCTGACGTCGATCGCATTATGTCTTCTATGTTGCCTGATGCGGTGATGTCAATAATTTGCACAGGTCTGGACTGTGCGCCGTCAAACAGGTGCGGGCGAGTTTGTGTGTTGGGCAGTTGTGATCGATTTCCAAGAATCGGGCTACGTGTAGGGAGCTTACTGAGGCTGTTGGCGAGGTGGATGGACGGGCTGGCTTGGAGTGATGTGGTAGATGAGGTGTTGGTGGCCAGCATGGGGGAGCCGATGTGGGTGGGTAGCGGGAGGAGTGGTGGTACGTATGGGTCGGTGTGTGCCATGTTGAGAGCTCCAGTGATGAGTTGCTGTGCTTCAGCGTGCAGGTTGGTCCTAGCTAGGTTTCTCTTCCTTTGTCCCTTAGCGTTGCCCTGGAGGCCTGCGCTACGGATTGGTTTGCGTGCGTTCCCGTTCTTCCTGGCCCTCTTCGGTGGGCGTGTATCCAGGTTGCACTGGAGTGCTGCAGTAGGCTCCACTCTTCTGTTTGTGTTTGCACCGGGCATGCTCACTTGCTGCTGTTGCTGGGAAGGTTCCGGTGGTGGTGCTAGTGGCAAGGGGTTTCCTGCTGCTCTTGGCGTATGCTGCGCATTGCGTGTAGCTTGCGTTGTGCCTGTCGTGTGTGTGGGCATATGCGTGACATGCTGTTGGCCTTGTGTTGTCGTTGAGGGTGGTGTGCTGGTTGTTGCATGGTGTCGTGGGGTGTGGGAAGGTGTGGAGGAGGTGTTATCACCGGATATAGGGACGAACGGGAGCGGCGTCTGTCTTGTTCTGCTCCTCTGCGCGATGTCTGGCTCAGTTGTCAGTGCACTCCTTCTGTTGCTGTTCGCCGTGCCAGGGGTCCTGGTAGGTTCGTCTGGGAACATGATCCCAGCAAATCTTGCAGCGAATGGGATGCTCTTCAGCGTGGGGTGGTCGAGTAAGCCTTCAACTGTTGACATCTTGCCATCGATGAGCCGGTCCAGCAAGTCCCTCATTATCTTCCTCATGTGTAGGAAGGTTACCTGTGCAAGAATCGGACCCTTCCATTCCGTCTCGAGCTTCTGTTGCAGGTCGAGCATACGTGTGACATCCGAAGGTGCGTTCGGATCAAAGTAGTACAGATTGGCGATGTAGTACCACAGCATGTGGTCGAGCCAAGTGATTGTCTTCCCGCAGTTCTTCTCGCAAGTACATTTGAGGTATGGCTGGCTGATGTTCCACATCTTCTTAACTTCTTCCAACGTCTGTGGGATTCTTACGAATCCTTTTTGCACGAGGACTGGTTTGGAGATGGCGCATTTGGTCTTATCGAGGATCGCTAGGATGGGGAAGTCCCCATCAAAGGGGGGTCTGTTTGTGGGATAGTGTAGTGTAAAGTTATGTGCGGCTTGTCTGCATGTTTCCATGTCAGCATCGGACAGGTTGGCCAGTGCTTTGTAACCTTCGATTGAAATGGGTGCGGTGTAGTTAAAGGAGTCAAGATACCACAGTTTGTGAGCAACGTGCTTGTTGTTTCTCTCTACCCATGTGTCAGACGCAATTGGGAGGAAGTGGTTGTCCTGTGCGAATTTGTGCACTTTGCCAGTCTTATCTATCGGTGTGCTAATCATGACTGTATTCAGTCTACGTTCGTGCTGCTTTTCCAAGTAATCTATTTCTGCTTGGGACAGTCCTATCCTCCGTCTTCCTGCCTGTCTTTTCTCATTGACATCAGTTGAGATGTCTATCTCCCCTACGTCACTGAGATGGTCGGAGCAGTATCCGAACTTATCGAGTATGGCTTTCTCTCCCTTGGCAATCACCCTACCGAGCTCTCTGTTCTGGACTCTGTTTCTGAAGGCAATGACATGGGCATTGAGCGCGTAAGCCTCGATTAGACTGTGCATCTTTTTCGGTTCAGTCTCGTACTTATTGCTAATGACTGCCCAGTCGCTGAATGTGAGAATCTCAATCAGGTAAGGCGAATATGATGCAGTATGGAATCGGTGAAGCAGATCTTGGGGTAGTGCCATGAGGATCAATTGGGAATGAACAATTGGCGGTTGGAGCATGGCGAAGGGGGCGACCATCGGTGCAAGGTCCGCGTGCCATCCTCGGTTGATGATTTCTTGATCCTGCAAAAAAGTCATCATGGAGCGAGTTTAGACGTTGTTATTATATCGTCGATGTAGTTGGCTAGTAAGACGTAGGTAAGTGGGGTGAGGGGACGATAAGGAGGGGGGGCTCAGTTTTTTTTGGGGGGCCTACCTCGATTTCTGGCCAGAGACCTCGTCTGGTTTCTTTGTAGCGCTCGATGACACCCTACAACCACCGCCATAAGTAGCATGTTAATCTATGTGTGCGGTTTCTATTTTGGCAAGGGTATCTTAGTGCCGGTTGTGAGTTCTTTCGGGGTTATGGTTGTAGCATGGGGGGGTTGGTTGACTTAAGGTCGGGTTTTTTAGGGGGGGGGGGGGGGGTCCCTTTTATTTATGTTCATTTTTTTGTTTTCTGTTTTCTTTGTTTTTTTTTTGAAAGGTTTTATTAGGTGCATATGTGTGGTTAGTTTTTCTGAGGGGGATGTATGTTTCTTATTTATAAACAGGGAGGGTTGAGGGTGACAGATCAACGGTTAGTACGGGTAACTAGCTATGGGTTGTCTGTCATTGCCCAATGGTATATGTAATGGTGGTTACAGTTATGTGCTCGCATTCCATCGGTTGGCATGGTTATAGGGGGGGGAGGAGCGGAGAAGAGCAATTGAAAGATAAAAAAAGATCAGAAGGATAATAAAAGGACAGACAAGGGGGAAACGACGCAGGGGAGGGTTGTCGTTTCAGTCGTGTGGGCTAAGGCTGTGTCGGTCCAGGTGAGGTGACTGGTTATATTTTTATTTTTGTTTTTCTGTTTTTTTTCTGATTCCGCTGTGAACTGTAGTAGCGGTTTTTCTTATTTATATGGGGTCAGACTCGGGGTACTCAATAATTTGAGAGGTTGGTTCTTGTATGATCCTACGCTGTCAGTATTCTGAGGTTTTGGACTCTCTATGCTGGCGTGCTGTGTGCGCGGGAGTTGCAAGTGACGCTGGGAAGTTCTCGTGTTCAGAGTCTTCAAATCAAGATGTCAGTTACGTTCGTAACTCGTGGCCATGTCAGGGGGTGTGTGGTTATGATGTTCGAACAGGGCGATCTTCATGATACTCGCTTAGGACGCGAGTTTGAGTTCATGGGCGCCGTTACGAATCACCAGATTCGCCATTACGAAATCGATGCTCGTGGGGAGTTGGTTTTGCGCTTGGTGGTGGGGCTGGGTTATGCGAAAGAGTTCCTTCACGAGGTTATTATGTATGTGACGAACGTTCATGAGGATGTCCCAGATGCTCACGTCGGCGCGGGAGAAGACATCGTTGAGTCTATGGTGCGTTTGGTGACAACAGTCGTGTTGCATGAGCACGGTGACTTTTTGTCGTCGATAGTGGACTGGGCAACTATTCTAGATCCACCCCTAGTTGGACGAGCGTACATGGGCGGAGATCTCCAGTGAGCCACACATCGGCTGTAGGCAACGTTCTTGTTGCCTGGATGGGATCGGGGTTTTCTGTGTTCATATGTAAGGCAGGTGGGTCAGGCACACTACGTAGTGGTATGAAGTGAGGTGGCGATGGGGGTTATCATCTCCTCTATTCGGTCTATGTTCGGGATCGCTCAACTAAGTCTAGTTCTACTAGTGTAATCGACGAGTAATGGTATAGAGCAAGTTCTCGCCTGTATGAGTGAATTATGCTATGTGCTTTGTCTAGGTAATGTTAGGAGTGCTATGGTATGGGGATTGGTTTGGTGCAATACTGAAGGTTAGGTAGAAGATGTTAATTGCGGAGTTTTTCGTCTTTATATCGATCCATGGTGGTGTGCTATTTACTAATTGTGTGTATAATAGTTGTTTAGGACCAGTTGTATCATTACCATGTCTGTGTTTTCTTCTGAGCGGTTTCGTTCGTGCCAGCCGGTGTGGCGATGCTTTACAAGAAGAGGGGTGTTGTTTTAGTTTTTAGCAGTTTATAATTGGTTTCGTTTCAGCGAGTGAGCGTGTTATCTTCAGCACGGGATAGGGGCAGTGATATTCATACCATTATTTCTTGCCAATGTTAGTTTACTGGTAAGATGTATGGCTTTGCTTGAGTTTATTTCTATGTAGGTGGTGCAGTGGTTTTATAATAGCAGAGTTGGATCTATCTATGCATCTGTTGGTGAGAGTGGGGGGGTATTTTCGTGGGTAACGCTGAGTGTTCGTATATTCTACGTCCGATGTTCGAAGGCTGTGATTCAACTCTAATGGTTAATGGGTTGAGCCTCGGGTTATATCGGGGTGGTTCTTCTAGTGATCATACTAAGAGCATCGAGTTTTTGTAGCAGCATGGATATATATATATGTATATATATATATATATATATATATATATATATAAACTCCGACGAAACAGTTTGTCACAGCCCCTCGTTTGTTGTCCTCTTCTCCCTCTCTGCCTACGGTTTACCGGGCAGTTCTATTTGACAATATATATATATATATTATATATATATTATATATATATAAAAACGGAGTAGGTACGTGATGCTAAAGTGTGAGTGTATAACGGTGATTTACATAGAGGTGGGTAAGAAGTTCAATATACAACGTTTCAATCAGCTCCATGCGTTCTTAGATTAGGGAATGTCTGTTGTTTACCAATCGTAGGTTGGTGTAGTGCAGCTATTCGTTTTCTTGTAATCTTGAACGTGTGGTCTACGTGGATCAAAGATCTAGGATTGCATGCATAGTGAAGTTGCGCAATCCAATTTCGCTCATAATATCTGATGGGAGGCAGTCTCGTAAATGTAATACAGTTAGCAATCATTGTTTTGTTTTGGGCAAATATTTCTAATATGTATTTCTTTCGTGGCTTGTTTTTTTTGCGTATGTCAAATTTTCTTGATCTGGTTTCCTTGCTATGTGAGTAATCTGTTGAGTGTTATGGTTATCCTGACAATTGAAAGTCTCGTTCCTTTGTTTATTGATATTTTTTCATCGCTTATCGCACACATATTCCATTTTTGGCCGATGAGGAATTTTTAGTCGTGGCGGAATAGCCTTGAAGATACATGCTGGGTGTGTGGCTGTACTAACTCTTTGTGAGGTCAGGAAATTGTGTGCTTAATCCTCCGGAGGGGGATATGCGTTCGGTAGTAACGGAGCGTTTTCAGGCTCCTGTGAGCAGGTTTGAGGTTTTTACAAGGATTGGTCATGGTGTGATGTTTTGATGGGTTATGCAGACAAGGGGTTATTATCATGGGTTTTAAATTTAATATGTATAGCAAGGGAATATTTTTGGGGGGAGTCAATCTGCGATCTGTATATCGCGTTTTATTCGTTGGCACAATTCCTGGTCATAACGGGTATACGCTTGTTTTGGAAAAAAATAGTCGACAATAATATTACAAAGGAAAAAATATTTGCAGATTCAAGCAACATTCATTACAAAATTGATCTTGCAAGGGGTCCAATCGTTCACACAAGTCACTATCCACCTTCAATGTATGGGTATGTATGCATGTCATATTGCTCAGAGGGCTAGAGCAGGCCATGTATGTTTAGTCATGAGTATGGCAGGGGGTCATGGTGGAAGAGGGCAGGGTGCGCGTGATGGGTTATCGTTTTTTAGTGCGAGCATTTGTGGTTAGATGGATCTATTTGCGAATGTCGAGCAGATTCATCTAGACATGTATATTGTTTGAAGTGTTTTTGCATATCATTCGAATATAAGGCGTTTTTGCTTTTTCTTTTGTATTATTCGATGGAACTACCTGCAATTATCGATCAGATTCATCTAGATATATTTATTTCTCATGGAAGCGCGATCGAAGTAAGGCAACATAGTGGGAAGTCAGAAAAGAATGTGATTGTGATTGCGGGTAGGGAATTCGATCGAGAAGAAATGATCGCGAAACCGTGAGTGAGAAGCTCGTCCGTGAATGAGAGGTAAAGAAGAAAGAGGGGAAGGGGTGTTCGGAGGAAGAAGAAGGCGGGAATGCGCAATAGGGAGGAGATGAGGATTATCATTACATGTAGGAGAAAAATGTACGGGAAGAAGAAGAGAATGGGTACGAGGGCGAACGGGCTAGGAAAACAGGAGGGAAATGATATGTCTGAAAGGTGCGCCTACGCTATCCGCGATCAGAGTGTGTGAGAGAGAGAAAACGAGAGAGCGAGGGAGATAGAGAGGATTCCGATCGGGAGGAAGGCAGAGGCAACTACATAGACAGAGTAAACTCGCTAGTGAGGGGGAGAGAGATAGAGAAAGCAGGCAAGTCCCCACACTCGCCGACGAATTTGTAGTATTACTATCGAATCGGATGTGTGAGATTGAATGAAACTGCTGCAAAAAATGTAGATACGCACACAACTATACTCTCGTATGTGTGTGTAAGTGTGTGTGTGCATGTGTGTGTATGTGTGTGTGTGTGTGTGTATGTGTGTGTGTAAGTATGGCGCGACAGACTCCCTGGTGCTATTATCCATCAGATGAGCAAAATCGAATGATTCTACAGCGAGAGCGTGGGTATATATGCGGCCACATTTGGTTGTTTGAATGCGCCAATGTGTGTGTGTGTGTGTGTGTGTGTGTGTGTGTGTGTGTAAGTATGGCGCGACAGACTCCCTGGTGCTATTATCCATCAGATGAGCAAAATCGAATGATTCTA
>BFEA01000270.1:392099-402132 GCA_003427395.1 Chara braunii
TCTCTCTCTCTCTCTCTCTCTCTCTCTCTCCACCACGGCAGAGGGGTCGATGTCGTAGGGACGTGTTCTCATGAATGTATGTGGTGTCTAATGCATTAGATGGAACCCGTCATTGCAACAACTGTCAAAGCTGAAGAGACCATCTTCATGGACACGGAGGACATTTGGAAGGGTTTTGCAGAAGGTGGAAAGGAACGAAGGTCAGTTGAACAAGAGACCAGCGGAGCAGGAGGGAACACCACAGAGTGTGCAGAGGTGTTTGCCACAATATATGCACAGACTGCAGATATGGTGGGTCATGCTGATGATACAGAGAATGATGCAGAAGAAAGCACTTGTGAGACAGAGAAGGTGGGGGAAAAGAGAGAGGCGGGAGATGTGGGAAGCAGGGAACCTCTCACGGGATATATCATCAGAGATGAAAATGTGATCAAGACATCAGCAGGAGAACAATACCGATATGACATCAATTGGGTGTCGGGTCATGTTCAACTAGGTATTGTTGGAGGCAGACCGTGTTTTGCGTTCAAGGTCGATGGCACAAGGGTTCCATTTCCAACCCCTATGAAGAGAACATGGCGAAACATAACTCTCGCATTTGTGTATGACAGAGTATCGAGGTTGAACGACGGGGCAACGACACAGGAGAAAGGACGATATACATTAGAAATGTGGTATGTTCTGGAGGCACAAGGCGAGTTCCGCCTGAACGATTTTTTATATGACACTTTTGACTGCGGACAGCCATTGGTGATTGGTGACAACCAAGCGGCAGGGAGTATGACATGCCAAGAGATCGACGCAAGGAAGGATCCTTGGTGGGGTTGGGTGTCATCTGCGATCCCATTTCCATATGGTCGTATGAGGATGATGATGCGTGATGCGATGAGAAATGTTTGAAGCACCCATTACGTGAATGATAACTTCTCCTTCAGGCATCTGGACAAGGAGGTCACACAAGAGGAGAAGAAGGCAATGACATGTCGTCCTCATATTCCTGGTTGCTTCGTCCCGCCGCTTCAAAACCCTGTGGAGTTGGTGGTGGTTCAAGGAAAAGTGTTCATTGGTGACGACTTCATCACATACAAGCAGGGAAGAGAAAAAAAAATCACCTTTGATGGACTATGTATGGAAATATGGGACCACGTGGCGATGAGGAAGGACGTTTTGTCTACAACGGATATTAGGCCCATGTGATCCCGGAAGGACAACTGTAGGAGCATATGACCCTTGAAAAGTATGGCTATTGTATCAATTGGGTCCCTGGATATTTGCATCCTGCAATTATGGATGGCAAAGTTACAATGGCAGTACGACTACAATCAGGTCACTCCCCCTCATTGGGTTGGACGCACGCAGGCATTGTGGAGCATTGGTAGTTCCTTGTGGTTGTCATACATGTCTCCATTTTTAATGCACATGTGAAGGACCACACATTGGTGGTCGAACACGCAAAGCGTTGCTAGGAGAAGATAAGAAAGGAGGGTCGTCAGATCGTGTGTATGGGATTTGACTATGTTGTTGACCAGACGATGTGGTCCATGGTTAAGGAGACTCATGCGGGCCAAGATACGAGAGACATGTAGAACAGATACATAGATGACATTCGCCGCAAGCACGGGTGCACGACTATGTGACACCCGCGGTCTAGGCCATGGACAATTCTGTTGTCGCGACCAAAAAAGTCAGGCGCGGCTGCAGCCAGGAGGCCTAGTTTGCGGCACGGTTTTTTGTATATTTTTTTGGTGGTCAAAAAAAAAAAAAAAAAAAGGTTGTAGGGTTTTGAAAACCCTACAACCCTATATATTTTGTTTTTGAATTTGAATTTATTTAGGATTTATGAAAAAAAAAAAAAAAAAATCGATTAAAAAAAAAAAAAAAAAAAAAAAAAACATAATGTTTTTTTTTTTTTTTGTCGTGACTGATATGGAGTCAGAATCCTCCTATAAATTTTGCCAAGTTAATTGATTTTTATTTATTTTTTTTTCTTCTTTTGTGCTGTTTTTTTTATTAATTAATTGATTGATTGATTGATTGATTGATTGATTGATTGATTGATTGATTGATTGATTGATTAGAAGAAACAAAAAAATTGAAGCGTGTGTGTGTGTGTGTGTGCGTGTATGTGTGTGCGCGCATGTGTGTTTGTGCGCGTGTGTGTATGTTTGTGTGTGTGTGTATGTGTGTGTATGTGAGCGGACGCATGTGTGTTCGTGCGCGCGTGTGTGTGTGTGTGTGATGTTTGTGTGTATTTGTGTGTGTATATTTGTGTGTGTGTATGTATGTGTGTGTGTGTGTGTATGCGTGTGTGAATGTGTGTGCGCGTGCGCCAGGCGGAGGGGTGGGAGGACCCCTTCCCAATCAATCAATCAATCAATCAATCAATCAATAAATAAATAAATAAATATTTATTTGTTTTGTATTTATTTATTTTTTTTTGTCACTCACCCACCCCCCCCCCCCCCCCCCCCAAATTTTCAAATCTTTCATTTTTTTTATTTTATAGGGTGGTAGTGACCGACATGCGCAGGCGACGCGTGCGCGCCGTTTTTTAGAGCGCTCCCCCGCCTGGCCCTGGCGCGGCCACGCGCAAACTCGACCGCGCGGCCTCGGCCGTGGTCGACGGGGACACAGGTGCACGACAATTCTTGGTTGGGTCCCCATCGTCTGTTTCATGACATTTGAGCATGGTGGACACATCCGCATGAGATTCAGAGACCCGTTTGGTGTCTCTTTCTATCTCACCTACTCAGATGGACTTCTAAGAGACATTGAGTATGTGGCAGGCGACGACTTGCCTGGTGCATCGCAACCATAAAAGAGGATAGAGCAGCAACAAGACATCGCTCATTTGTCCTCTGAGGTGAAAAGCCCTTAGCCTCATCACGAGGGGGGGTGCTCTATAGCACAACCTGACATAGGCGGCCCAAGCAATATGGGGATGTCGAAGAGTCCGAGGAAGATGAAGAAGTGCACGTCTGGACCACCACATGCATAAACGGCTTCCACCAGAAAGACAACGAATCAGAAGGCGGGACCAGCGATTGGCGAGACAAGAGGTGCAACAACTCGGCCTCCCAAACGCTGCCGACGATCGGGGATGGCAACTTTGACAGAAACCAGAAAGTTGCAATGATCAACTAACCTTCGCTTGGCTTTCAGGCCATTCATGCGGCTCGTGCATGAGGTTGTGGAGAGGGACATCACTCCAGACAAAGGTGTCAGGTTTCAGATGAATGTTGTGCGTGCTTTCATGGAGGTTGTCGAAGTTTATCTGGTCACCAATTTCGAGAACACAAACAAGGTGGCCATCCATTCGAAGAGGGTGACAATCCAACTCAGGGATATGAGACTGGTTGATAGGTTGTCGAAGCCTCGTTGGGTTGAGAAATATCAAGGTATGTTGGACGAGAAGGCGAGAAACGAGGACAGACAACAACGGATCGAGGTCGGACAGGCGGATAGAGATGGCAGCAGAACAAGGGCCACGAAGAGGAAAGGAGTGTCATGCAACGGCAACGCAAAAAAAAAAAAAAAAAAGCAACGTGAGAGGGGGAAAAAAAATCCAGACACTGACAGACATTGTACTATAGAAGGTTCACCAAAAAACGGTATGTACTGCAGAATGCATGTCATATCCAATCATGGACACTGTGGTAGTCATTGCGATATTAGGCTGAATGATAAACTTACCACGACCGCAAGACAAACCATTTTTTCACTTCGTGTGTGGTGCTCACTGCCGTAAAACTTTATCTTTCAAGTGTGATAGTCTTTCTCTCTCTCTCTCTCTCTCTCTCTCTCTCTCTCTCTCTCTCTCTCTCTCTCTCTCTCTCTTGAAGAGAAGAGAAAACATTATATTTGGCCCGCTTACTCTACAACAGTCAATGTAAACACAATAAACAAATCACTTTGTATAGTGTGTCGTGATGCCTGTATGAAAATGAGACCCGTGTGTGTACAGAGAAGACTCGAGTGATCTTGTTCGTGAAGTCCTCGGTTTCAGGTGAGTTGTTTCTTGCCCTTCACCCTTTTGTGACCTAAATAAACAAATGCATGTACATATCTGTGCAAATGTGCCGCTTTGGCGCCAGACGGATATGTGGGCACTTGGTGTTGAACCACATAAACGTGGCGAACCTTGCATTTTCTATATATCTTAGTTATCTTAACCTGCAAAATTATTGATGATTGTTTTGTCTGATTTGTGAGGGAAATGAGAGAGACAATATGATAGTCATGATCAACAATACACTAACATACATACACATGCACAGAGACAGACAGATGCACATGCACAAACATGCACAATCATGCTATACCATGCACGCTTCAGGTTCACTACTGCGTGCCAAACACAGACCATACACGTCTGTTGCGAGTTTAAATAGCACGCAGTAACTAACTTGCCACACGGACAGACACAGACGCACACAGCCATACAAAGACACATACACGCAGACACACACAAACACACGTAGACATACAGACACACAGACACAACCGCACAACCATACACCGACACACAGCCACACCGCCACACAGCCACATACACAGCCACACAACCACATACACAGTCATACTTAAGGTTGACTGTCGCGTGCCAAACACAGACCATACAGGTCCGATGCGAGTTGAAATAGCACGCAATAGCTAACTTGCACACAGACAGACACAGACACACACAGCCATACAAAGTCACATACACGCAGACACACACAGACACACAGACACAACCACACAACCATACACAGACAGAAAGACACACCGCCACACGACCACATACACAACCACACAGCGCCACAACTACATACACAGCCACGCTTAAGGTTGACTGTCGCGTGACAAATACAGACCATACACGTCCGATGCGAGTTGAAATAGCACGCAGTAACTAACTTGCCTACAGACAGACACAGACGCATACAACCACACGAAGTTACATGCAGACACACACAGACACACAGACACAACCACACAGCCATACACAGACACAAAGACACAAAGACACACCGCCACACAACCACATACAGAGCCACGCTTAAGGTTGACTGCCTCGTGTCAAACACAGACCATACACGTCCGATGCGGGTTGAAATATCACGCAATAACTAACTTGCACACAGACACACAAACAACCACATACACAGACATACAAACAACCACATATACAGCCACACAGCCACATACATAGCCACATAGCCACATACTTGCAGAAAGCAGACACAAACACAAATAGACACACATAGACAAACATACACACACATAGACACACATACTTCCACAAAGCAGACACAAACACGCAGAGACACACATACACAACCACATACACAGACACGCTTCAGGTTGGCTACTGTGTGCCAAACACATACCATACACATGCGATGCGAGTTGAAATAGCACGCAGTAGCTCACTTGCACACAGACACACAAACAACCACACACAGATACACAAACAACCACATACACAGACACACATTCACATACACAGCTACACAAAGACAAAGACATAAAGACACACAGATACACACAGACACACGGACACACCACCACACAACCACATACACAGATACACGTAGACACGCATACACAGCCACATACATAGACACACAAACACACATAAACACACAAACACAGATAGACACACAGACACACAAACACAACGCCACACAGCCACATACACAACCACTCTTTAGGTTGATTACTGCGTGCCCAACACAAACCATACACGTCGGTTGCGAGTTTAAATAGCACGCAGTAGCTAACTTGCACACTAACACACACAGACGCACAAAGATGCACACAGACACACATAGACACACAGACACACAGACATACCTCCACATAGCCACATACACAAACACACAAACAGCTACATACAGAGACACACAACCACATTGTCACATACACAGACAAACAGCCACATACTTACAGAAAGTAGACACAAACACACAAACGGCCACATACTTACAGAAAGCAGACACTGACACACACAAACACACATAGACAAAGAGCAACACAGACACATACAAACACACATAGATACACATAGACACACATAGACACAAATAGGCACACACAGACACACATAGACACACAGCAACACAGACATACCGCCACACAGCCACATACACAGCCATACATAGACAAACATACACACAGCCACACATACACAGTCACACAGCTACACATACACAGCCGCATAGACACACATAGACACACATAGAAGACACATAGACACAACTCCACATCGACACATACACAGACACACAAACAGCCACATACACAGACACACAGCCACATACACAGCTACATAGTCACATACACAGACATACAACCACATACTTACAGAAAGCGGACACAGACAAACAAACGGCCACATACTTATAGAAAGCAGACACAGACACACACAGACATACATAGACACACAACAACACAGCCACATATAGACACACATAGACACACAGACACACATAAACACATATTGACACACAGCAACACAGACACACCGCCACACAGCCACATACACCAGATACACACCACCACACAACCACGTACACCGCCACACAGACCATATGTGTGTCTATGTGTGTCTCTGTGGCTGTGTATGTGTGGTTATGTATATGTGTGTCTATGTGTGGCTGTGTATGTGGTTGTGTGGCGTTGTTTGTGTGTCTATGTGTGTGTATGTGTGTCTGTGTATGTGGTTGTTTGTGTGCATGTGTATGTGGCTATGTGGAGGTGTGTTTGTGTGTCTATGTGTGTCTATGTGTGTTTTTGTGTCTTTGTGTGTGTTTGTGTGTGTCTATGTGCGTATGTGTTTGTTTGTGTGCAAGTTAGCTACTGCGTCCTCTGTGTGTCTGTGTTTCTATGTGTGTGTGTCAGTGTATGTGGCTGTGTATGTGTGTCTATGTGTTGCTGTGTATATGGCTGTGTATGCGTGTCTATGTTTGTCTGTGTGTCTGACTATGTCGTTGTGTGGCTGTGTATGTGGCTGTGTGGTTGTGTATGTGGTTGTGTGGCTGTGTATGTGGTTGTGTGGCTGTGTATGTGGTTGCGTGACAGTAGTCAACCTGAAGAGTGGTTGTGTATGTGGTTGTTTGGTTGTGTATGTGGTTGTGTGGCGTTGTTTGTGTGTCTATGTGTGTCTATGTGTATCTATGTGTATCTGTGTGTGTTTGTGTGTAAGTGTATCTGGTTGTGTATGTGTGTCTATGTGTGTCTGTGTATGTGGCTGTGTATGTGGCTATGTGGCGGTGTGTATGTGTGTTTGTGTCTATGTGTGTTTGTGTGTGTCTGTGTGCAAGTTAGTTACTGCGTGCTAATTCAACTCGCATCGGACGTGTATGGTCTGTGTTTGTCACGCAGTAGTCAACCTGAAGCGTGGTCGTGTATGCGGTTGTGTGGCGTTGTTTGTGTGTTTATGTGTGTCGATGTGTGGCTATGTGTGTCTGTATGTGGCTGTGTTGATGTGTGTCTATGTGTGTTTGTGTCTTCTGTAAGTATGTGGCCGTTTCACAGCCAGATACATAGCCACACAACGACATACACAATCACACTTCAGGTTGACTACTGCGTGCCAAACACAGACCATACTTGTCCGTTGCGAGTTGAAATAGCACGCAGTAGCTAACTTGCACACAAACGCACAGAGACACACACAGACACACACAGATACACAGACACACCGCCACATAGCCACATACACAGACACAGACACACAAACATCCACATACACAGACACACAGCCACATACACATCCACATAGCCACATACACAATCAGACAACCACATACTTACAGAAAAAAAGACACAGATACATTAACGACCACATACTTACAGAAAGCAGACACAGACACACATAGACACACAGCATTACAACCACATACACAGCCACATACAAACACACATAGACACACAACAACACAACCACATACACATCCACACAACCACATACACAACCACGCGTCAAGTTTACTGGTGCATGCCAAATACAGACCATGCATGCCCGTTGTGAGTTGAAATAGCATGCAGTAGCTAATTTGCACACAAACATGCTGACATACATACATAGGTACAAATACACAATCATACAAACATAGACAATTGTAGAGCCACGCAGGTAGACACAAACTCGCACGCAGACACACACAGACACACACAGATGCACACAGCCACACAAAGACATACAGACGCACACAGAAACACAGACACAACCACACAAAAACAAAGACATGCACGGACATGCACAAACGTACACAAAGACACAACTGAACACAAACAATCATGTTCGGACTTAAGTTCACTATTGTGTGACATACATAGTCCATTCACATCCGTTGGCCATGGTTATGGCACGCAGTAGCGAACTTAACTCAAACTACGGGTTTTAGCACACAGGGCAAAGAGAGAGAGAGAGGGAGAGAGAGAGAGAGAAAGAGAGAGAGAGAGAGAGAGAGAGAGAGAGAGAGAGAGAGGGAAGGGGGAAAAAAAAAAGAAAAAAAAAAAGTGCGACAAAGTCGTTGACGTCTTTGTGCGTTTTCGTTGGCAAATAGAAGAAGAGGAACCATACGCATCATGCCGATGTCAGTAGCGCAGGTGCAGGCTGCTCTCAAAGAAGTCATGAAGTATGCAGAGCAGGACATTCACTACGAGAATAACAGGGAGTTGTGTATGATTGAGGGAAGAGTGTCGAGTTACTTCATTGCCAATGTGGATATGAGATCCACGGTGATGGCAAACGGCGAGGGGTGTGTCAAAGCGCAAACACTATTGCAACACTTTCAACAGTCACCAGATTTGCGCGTGGACAATGACGTGGGAGACAATGCGTACAACCTCAAAGGAGTAGTTCAGTGGATGTGTAACGAAGAGATGTGCGAAGAAGGGTATGTGGACATGGCAATGCATCAGAAAGGGGGAAGATATACACCTGCAGATTTTAAAAAGTTGTTGGGCACTTCGGCGAAGAATTCGGGATTGGTTGTTGAAGGGTCGAAGGACGAGCTGAAGACCGGTGCAGCGGAAATTTTACTGCTCTCTGGGATGAAGGATATAACACAAACACCTCCTGAAAACTTTCAAGATGTTTCTGTCATAGTCGCAGATGGTGTGGAATATGTTTTGTTAGATCAACTTGTGGACTTCCTGAAAAAGAGTCCCGAGGACAGGAACGTCATCCATGAGGCATTGCATGAAGTCACAGAGTTGGCACTGTAGGGAGAACAGTTAATCGAATATATGCCGACAAGAAAGGAAGACAACATGATATGTGGCACGTCATTGTGGGAGGGGATATTCATAGCAGCATTGGAGCAGCTCGGCCATGTCGGTTCCGATGTTGAGGGAAAAAGAAAACGAGAAGAAGGGTGAAAGTTGATGGTCAGGAAAGCAAATCTTGCAGTTATTCTACATGACAAACAAACATCAGGCACAAGAAACAATAAACAGTATGTCTGTCGTTCTTCTTTTCGTGGAGACAATAACGACAGAGGAGCTAGAGGAAGAAGATATGTTCAATAGCTTCACAATGGCAGAAGAACAGCGTGATCGTGGTTTCAAAGAACCTGAGTTGCCAAGTTATGTTGGAGAGTACACAGGAAATGCAAAAAAAAAAGATGAAGATGAGGATGCAAGGGCATCATCTTCCGGGGTGGAAGTGCGTGACAGCGATGTCACCAGCGACGAGGAAGGAGATAAAGATGATGATGTGTACTGGGATTTAACATGGGCGGGTGGACACGTAACAAAACGGTAGGCACATGCAATTCTGAGATTGGCACGTGTTTTTTCCGATCCAGATAAACTGTTGCCTGTTGTACTAAAGAGGGCATCACCAGATGGCGCACTCCAGTATGCGGTAGTGACCAACATTATGAAATCTTGCAACAAGGAGAAAAAATGGTTACGTGTTGGCAAGGCATGGTTTGTTTTGGTGAATTGAGAGGTTGTGCTAGCGACGTCACTGACATGGGGAGTCAACCTCAGTTACCTCCTGCACGGCGCACTGGCGACTGTTTGTGGAGCGACATTG
>BFEA01000270.1:415163-453839 GCA_003427395.1 Chara braunii
AGAGAGAGAGAGAGAGAGAGAGAGAGAGAGAGAGAGAGACAACCTCTTCCGTCACCACAATCCGGTTCGTTGCTCGATGACCTCTATCCATAGATCTATAAAAACATTCAGACAATGCCTTTAAAATAGCAGACAAAGACAAACAGATGTATATATATATATAGGTTCAGCCTCCTGATGAGTCGGTGAAACTCCGACGAAACAGTTTGTCACAGCCCCTCGTTTGTTGTCCTCTTCTCCCTCTCTGCCTACGGTTTACCGGGCAGTTCTATTTGACGATATATATATATACACAGAGAGAGAGAGAGAGAGAGAGAGAGAGAGAGAGAGACGCTCATACTGCCAATGCGTTTTATTCGGAAGACGACGGCAACTAACCGTTGCTGCAAAGGAAAGGAGTAGACGGGAGGGAGAACGGCGAGACCGCGAGAGCTGCTGTTGTTGTCCTATGCCCACTCTTTCAAAGACTTGGTGGGTAAAGTACCCATTTCTCATTTCTCGAGTACCCATTGTGATGTCTAATTTACCCACTGTCATTTGCAAATTCAAAAGCTGCAGGTCACGGTGCCAGCGGGGCAGGTGGGTACAGCGCCGGACGACAGAAGGGGTTCGACGACCATGACGGTGTTGTGGGGATGGCCACGAGGCATTTAGTATGGAGGAGTGGACAGGAACCACGAAACGACAGACAAGAGTGATGTTTTCAGGACGTCCCGTTCGTGGCGGGGAGAGACAAGGGGCTGTGGAAGTCCTCTCTCTCTTTCTGCCCTTCTTCCTCCGTTCTCCCATCCCGCCACCATCTCCATCCCGTCTCTCCTCCGTTTTCTTCCATCTCTCCTCGATGCCCCCTTTGTGGTCCATTGTTTCAGATTGCCATGGCTAGCTATTTAACTCACACACACACACACACACACACGCACACGCACACGCACACGCACACACATACGCAGAGACAGAGAGAGAAGATAGATAAATAGGTGCGGACACAGAGAGAGAGAGAGAGAGAGAGAGAGAGAGAGAGAGAGAGAGAGAGAGAGAGAGAGAGATGGGTAGATCAGAAGTGCTGGTTGGAAGCAATATTGATAGAGATACGGTGTGCTCTGATATAGCTGCAGGTCCAACAGATAGATGGTCTGGTGTGGATCCGAGTGCAAGGAGGAGAGGCGGGTCGGGTTTTGTGGATGACGAGTCTCTTGAGGAAGGGGAAGTGATGGAGAATGCTCTCATTTCCCCCTCGTCGAGGAGAAGGGGCAGCAGTCAGAGTCAGAGGCATGTTATCGATCCATCGTCAGGGTTGCGCAGCAGAGGCACTAAGCCGACGATATCACGGAGGAGCTCGAGGGCAAGTCCGCCTACTGCTGGTGAACCGTACGGAGAGTTGATGACCGGGGTTGCATCCCTGATGGGGATGGCGAAGGCTACGAAGCAGGTGAAGAAGAGAGCAGGGGAGGGGAGGGAAACAGGGGAACAAACTCCCACCTTGTTCGATGGATCAGAGGCGGGGGAAACAAAGCTACGGACAGAACCCCGGAAGAGCCGTTCGCAATCTCAGCCGTTGATAAGGAGGGGAAGCAAGCTGAGCATCCATAGCCACGGCAGCGGCGCGCTTTGGGACAATGAAAGCGGTGGGCGTGTTCGGAAAGGAGAGGTGGGAAAGAGAGCTCCTTGGGATGACCGGTTCGTTGTGCCGGACAATAGACGATCGACTGGTCGTGGACGAAACGAGAACCAGGCGATGCAGCACAGACAAAAACCTCTGGGAAGTGGCGGCGGCGGCGACGACGGCGGCGATGGCCGCAGGAGGAGCTTGGAAAGGGCGGGAAAGGTTTTGGAAGGTGTCCCTGGTACTCGTGCGCTGGCGGTCGCGCTATACTTGCTTGGGAGTAAGGCGGAAACTGAAGGGGAGCCTAAAGAAATGGCTATGGCGGGGGAAGGAGCGGCGGAGAGGAGGAGGAGGAGTCATGGTGAAAACCAGGCTGACTCACTCAATGGTTTACTTCAGGGAATTCATGGTTCTTCTCAAGAAGGAAAAGATGGAGGAGAACAAGTTCGCAGAATCTTGCTTGGTCTGCAAATGACGAAGCAAGAGCTGAAAAAGATGAGAAAAAGAACTTCAAACGCGAATGGGTGGGAAAAGGGGGATAGGGAAGGGGAAGGGATAGAGGTAGATCTCCCGAGGAACGATGCAGGGTTGGCGGCGGGACTACGGTTGGGCCGAGAAGAGGAGGCAAGGGCAGCGAGGGCAACAAAGGCAGGAAAGCGCCCGGAAGGGGCGGCAGGAACGTTGGACCGCGTCATGGCGGGGACCACCACCACCTCCCAATTGTTGATAGAAGAGGGAAGAAAGCAAAGCCAGCGGAAGGATCCATCTTTCGGAGACGATTTCGTTGACATCAACCGAGCTGCTGTTGATGCGGATGCGGAGGCGGAGGTCGACGACGTTACTAACGGCATCGTCTTGCAGAAATTGTTACGGGTTCAGGGGAGCATCACGGCGCAGAGCCAACAGTTTGCCCAACTATTGAAGCAACATTTCGCTCAGGTGAGTGGACAAAGAGAGGCTGCCACTGAAAGAAAAACCCAAAAGAAAAAGGGAATGGGCCTCGCTGCACTACTCTCGACATGCACGAAGGACAAAAATATTGGCGGTGTATCTCTCCGAATTCTAGCGGAAGATTCACTCTCGTTTTGCACATTTCGAGAGTAGTGCAGCGAGGCCCAATACCTGCTATACCCACTCCAAGCGCCAACTTGCATCTACGCCCGGAAAACGGCCGGTGGAAAATATTTGCATGCCCAGGACCGAGGTGGATTCTGCGGTTATAACCAACTACCGAATGCACATATTATGGACATACCCAGGCAAGATTATGGGCATACCTGGGACCGAGGTGGACCGGCCAATTATTCATATACCCTACTACCGGATGGCTGAAATTATGCTCATACCCAGCAGCTGTTGGGCCATAACGGTTCACTTGGTGGGCATGAGCATAATTTTATACCCAGCAGAGGGCCTCCAGGACTGGGTATGCCTTCTTTTCTTTTTTTTCTTTTTTCTTTTTTTTTTTAATTCTTTTTTCTTCTTTTTTTTTTCTTTTTTTTTTACAATCTTCTCTCAATCTATTTCATCTTTCTTGGTAGTACGCATCTATCTCATCCTCTCACTAGTCTATCTATAGTAGGGGGGAACACCAACCAACCCGGATCTCTCCCCAGCCCACGCGGTAGAGGGACTGAGTATGCCTTCAATTTTGTAGGGGAGAAGAGTTGGGTACTATGGGTATAGATGCAAGTTCTCGTTGGGACTGGGTATAGCCGGTATTCCCATCTTTAAGTGGGGTGCAGATGCAATTTTCCCAAACAAAAAGAAAAAGGTGAAAAGGGGACCCTGTACATCGCCTCTTGTCTCTTGCTGCTTTGTCTTTTTTCTTTCCCCCCCCCCTCAAACAAAGAGCGATGGCCTTGAGGTATCATCATCCACCTGACTACCCCTAGGGAATCTGCTTTGTCTTTTTTCTTCCTCCCTCCCCCTCCCCCCAGAGAGCGACGGCCTTGAGGTATCATCATCCAACTGACTACCCCAGGGGGGAGGTCCCACCAGCCGATCAAACACGATTTTGTGCACATCTCCACAAAAGCAGCTCCATTGACTTACCATGAGGGCACGGGTGCCCGTAGTTTGAATATGCTTGATTGATAGAGGCATTCTTGGTGAGGTTTAGAAGTAGGGTAATCATTGCATGAAAAAAAAGGAATATTTGTGTGTATGTTTCAAGATTAGTGTGTGTGTGTTTGTGTGATACTTAGGGTGTTTGTGTTTATCTTTTTTTCTTCTTTTTTCTTCTTTTTTTTGGGGGGGAACAAATGCCCCAGTCTATTTGTGGGGAGCAGCACGTGCTGGGAACCGGGCCCAGCGTCCCATGTAGCGTTACACAAGTCATTTGAGGTACCCATCTTCGGCGGAGAATCAATCTGAGAACTATTGAGAACTATTGAAGAAATTCAAGAAAGTTCAAGAGAATCAAACATTTAGAAAAACCTGGGTAATTGCTGGCCTATTGCTAAGCTACTGAATACTCAGAACCCCTGGACTCCTTAGCAAAACCCTCTAAGATTCTCCAACACTGTCTTATTCCCTGCCGAGCTCTCCCAGCCCTCATGCCCCTACCCTGCTAGGTTATGTGACACGCAAACCTCACACCCTGTGCTGTTTTCCGTTCGGAGTGCTAAGGGTGCGGAAAGAGGGCCCGGGAGAACAGCAAGATGGGGTGTGCCAAGGATTTTTGGAAAATTGAGTGTGGGGACACAGACAGAACTGAAATCCCCCATGTTGGTCCGATGAAGTAAGTCGCTTGCTTTCGCGCGTCACGGAATGCGCGCGCGGGCACAGCGCGAAAAGAGAAAAAAAATCCAAATTCAATCCAAAAAGTATTGTCGAACTTCCCACCGCGCTATGGCTCTTCGTTTAGAGCGAAAGGGCTTCGGTACACTCCGCGTGTCTCGTTTCCGTATCAATTCCCGACGTCGCTCGTTGGTCAGTTCCGAGTCCGACGTGGAGGGTCTCAGCCGCGTGGCTCTTTCCTTGTGATCGTCTTCACTCCGTATTCGGTAGTGGAAGCCCTTTGATTCGTAGCGATCAAAACGCTGGCACTCAGTGCACAGGGTTCGAGGCCAATGGGGCGCCACTGCCGTCCACGGAATGACGATCAGCTCGTTAAATGGCAACAACACTGAGTAAGGCAGGAAGTGTGTATCGATAATGACAAAACCCGCGTCCAGGAATCCAGAACAACGATTTTCGGGAGGGAAGTAATATTGTCCGCCGATCCGTGCGACAGCTTCTCGTACATCCCACTCGCAAACACGGGTCCTTTCCTCGTTGTAAGGGAAGGGCCTCGTTGTAAGGGAAGGGCCGCGTTGGCGCGGGAGACACGGGAGACAAGCGCCCAATCCGGGTGCGACCGTCAGTCCACATATCAATCAATCAAAATGAGTTTGCAAGACCCCCGAGACGTCATCAAAAAGCACAACTAATATTTTCCTTCCTTTCGACATGAGAGAAGGAATCGGGTTGGAGTTTCAAGGGACCAACCTGCGACTCAAGTTCAGCAAGCCAGGTCGTCGCAAACCCGAGGCTTTTTGCTCTTTCAAGGCTGCCTCACAGACTGGCTGTAGATGTTGTGCAGTATAAGGCAGATGGCATGCGCAGTGCAATTCAGAACGACAGATCTAAACACTCTTGCATTCTCGAACAAGATCCCGTCAAACTCTGGGTCTAATCAACGCAAAAACTCACATACAAGGATTTCTATGCATATATCCACTGTGGAAGGTGCGAAAATGACAATGGTGCACAAATCAGAAATAAATCGGGGGATTGTACACACGCATCCATCGTTCACAAGACAAGAGGATTGAGTTCCTTTGCATCCAGGGATTACCCAGGAAACTAATGGAAGAGTTCCGGAAGAAGTTTTTCTCCACAAGAAATCACAAGGATTCACTTCTGTTCACAGGAGAGACAGACTCATAACACGGCGTCATTTAGATCAGAGAGAGAAAGAGAAGAGATGAGTGAGAAGTGTCGAGACAGGAGACACTAGAATCTGACAATGGAACGTTCGACTTCACAACCATGAACTCACACCAAAAAATGATCCACAACCATGAAGGCGCATTCGCCGTGAAATTCCAATATGACCCTGGGCCAATCATCCACTCAAGTCAATTACCGACCCTCATACCCGCACTGACGATCCCGACCGTCGTGTGCTAACTTTCGCTGCTGCGATCGTCACCCCGCTGACGCAAGCTCGACTCGGCTCGCCCGGATCCCACAGTCCGCCGTAGCGATCAAGCGCGCAACCGGCCAGCCTACAGTCAGCCCGTCGGGACTTTTCGACTCACACAGAACGCATCACCTAGCCATTGCTTCCCGGAAGCTGGCTTGGGAGTTGAAAACGTAAGAGAGATTTGCAGGCGCGCTTGCGAAATTGATAGTTGCGAGAAAGAAGACAGACGGGGGAGAAGACAGAGGGGAAATCGAGGTGTAAGAGGAGAAGATTCGGCGAGGGGTGCTCAAAGGAAGCCATGTTGATCCTTCGGAACCCAATGTTCGGCCAATCAGATTCGTCGCGCAATAGGAAGATCCTCTTACTCAACACGTCTAATTGGTGAGCGGGGGTAATCGAGGGATCAACCGGGCTTCGCGAGACAGGGTTGAAGGGCGAAAAGGAAAGAGGCGCGAGAAGCAGCGCGAGACGGGTCCAAGATTCAGATGATCAAGAAAGGAAAAACAGACGTGCAAAGAGCAGAAAGATGGAAAAACAGTTGCGATAGGAGAATAAGAGGAGGGGGAAGGGAGAGAGAAGAGAGCACGGGGGAAGAATGACGCGGGAAATAAGGAGGAGGAAGCTCGCATGCGCAGCGCCGACAACAAGAGAAAAATGCACCAAAACAGTTACATCTTGCCTGTCCTAAACTAATTCAAAAATTGAAATCACCATATCCGCGCGCGAAAGTCGACGTGGGAAAAGAAAGTCATATGCCTCTCCGTATTCTCACAAAATTCCTAGAGTTTTCTCCGACGTGACCGAGAGCATTAATGCACAACAACAAAAAAAGGACACGTCGGGTTCCGTTTATTCCGAAATTCCTAACTGTCGAGCCCGATTCCTAGTGCGCCCGCTAAGACGCACGCAATTTCCCATGCATTTCCCGAATTACAAAAAGTAGAAGTCCAAGAATCAATAGAACCTTCGAAAAATGAGGGCCTGGACAAGGCACTTGAAATCAAGAAAAGCGACAGGGGCTTTGTTGGGTTAGTATGATACAAAAGAGGGAATTGAGTCAAGGGGTACGAAAGATAGCACGGTGTCGGAAAGTGGTTCATCGCATACAGGGCAACACGACTCACCCCAACTCCGGCCAGCATCGTCCCGACAACGACCCTTGGTTTTCCCTTAGAATGCTCGCCCCAAGGCATCCCTAGATCTCTCTACCAGGCGTCACGCTCCTGCTATCAACAGGTTATAGGGCAACCCCCCAGCACCGACCAACGTCGTTCTGCCATCGAAAAACCGTAGATCCATGAATATGACTGCATCAAAGAAGCCAAAAGTGAATTGTAAGAAGTACCCAGAAACCTAAAACATTTTCAAGACCACTCAAACAAACAATCCACCCTCATTCCTCCAACCCCCTATTCTTCTTCATCCCCCGACGAGCCGACCTCCTCCACCACATAGTTCGCGGGATGAGAACAACAGCTGCACCCATACAATGCACACCTTCCTCAACTATTCCTCATCTCACGACGRGCYGACCTCCTCCACCCATAGTTCACAAGACGAGTAGTAGCAGAAATCAGGTGAACTCACTAATCCGTGCCCTTACTCAATAAGCGCAGCATTATACTTCATCAAAAAACATAAGAAAACATCCTCCCTCTTCCCTTCACCCCCCTACTCTTCATTATCTTCCGACGAGTAGACCTCCTCCATCACATAGCTCGGAAGATAAAACAAATAGTAGACAACAACCTAACCCAATCCCATAATGGTTGGAAACAGACTTCAACTATTCATCTTCCTTCGACGAGTCGACCTCCTCCACCACATCGTTCGAAGAAGAAGAATAAAAGTAGTCCCATAATAACCTTTGAGTGGGTTTAACGAGCCAACAACAATCATCCTCCCTCTTCCCTCCAACCCCCTACTCTTCTTCATCCCCTGACGAGCCGACCTCCTCCACCACATAGTTCGTGGGATGAGAACAACAGCCACAACCACACAACGGACACCTTCCTCAACACATTCCTCCTCTCATGACGAGCCGACCTCCTCCACCCATAGTTCGCAAGAGGAGGAAAGGTAGAAATCAGGTGAACGCCCTCACCCCAATAAGCGCAGCACCAACCCCAATTACCTCTTACCTCTTTTTTTTTAAAAACAAAAACATATGCACAATTCAGAAAATGACTCAGACACCCCAAATCAATCCACTATACCTTACTCCGGCAAGACTTACTGCAGCTGAGCCACCATCTCCACTGCTGCTGTACCCTATTCCCATCCTACCAGCTAGCCCCCTTACTAGTAGGACGCGTGATATCCCACCTTCTCCTTCTCCCCCTTACCTCGATCTCTTGAAAAAAAACATCTGAGCAATACGGAAAATATGGGAATAGACCGCATATGCGAAAAATGGGCGTGCACACTTGCGCGCATTGTAGTCACACATCAGTCCACGCTCGTATGCATTGATAACACGAGGTGCAATAGTTTGCAGTTTAGACCAAGAAATCCAATGAATCGTTATGTCTATTATAGGTTGACAGAAGTTAGTGACAACCGCTGTGCGGTAACACCTCGATAGGCTCGCGGCGGGAGAGCGTGATCCCCAACGCCTGTGGACCACAAAAGACGTCACCGGGACTTGACCGACCTGGACATGGTGCCATCGCGGGTCAACTCTCCATGAACGGAGAAGAGGATGAGCGAGAAAGCGGGGAGGGATGGAGTATAGTGGAGAGGCGGAAGGGATTCCTAAATTGCATGCGAAGCCCGCCGTCAAGTTGTAACAGCAGGAGAGACGACGGACAGACCCTCGCGACGAAAAAAGGGTGGGCGGTCGCGGGAACAAGTATGGAACCTCGACATAACAAGCGGAGCGGCGACATCAAAACAAGCTAGATTAGTGGAGAAAAATAAATGTCACGGTAGATGGGAGCTGATTGTCGGAGTGTGCGACAGCCGCCGTGCGCTATCGAGGCGGGAGAGCATGGTCCCCAACGCCTGTGGACCACGGAAGACGTCACCAGGACTTGACCGGCCTGGACATGGTGCCAGCGCGGGTCAACTCTCCAAGGATGAAGAAGACGACGAGCGAGAAGGCAGGGAGAGATGAAGTAAAGCAGAGAGGCAAAAGAGATTCCTAAATTGCATGCGAGGTCGCGGTCAAGCTGTAACAACAGGACAGACGACGGACAGACCCTCACGGCGGAAAAGGGGTGGGCGGTCGCGGGATCAAGTGTGGAACGACGACATAACAAGCGGAGCGGCAACATCGAGACAAGCTAGATTAGTGGAGAAAAGAAGACATGTCAGGCCCGTGGTTCTCTTGGGGCCCCGTGGGGGCTTTTTCCCCCCGATGGAGGACCACGGGAGGTCATGACGACAACAAGGCACCGACAGGTAAGTAATTTATGACAAGACAGCAAAAGATTAAAATTTTCGACAAAACAGCGAATGATTGTCTCCTTCGACAAGATCGAGGAAGGTTTTTCAGTTCCTTTAAGAGCTCGACTCCCTATGACCCTGTGGGATAACAACAAAAGTTACTTCGTCTTCGACTGATCCGGTTTAGCAACCCGTAGGTCTCTCAGGGTCTCTCAGGGTGAAGTGAAAAATTAACAGAAGAAGGGTGAAGAGTAAGGAAGAGGAAACAGACTAGGCAGTCAAGGTGGCCGGACCTGGCAACTTATCACTCTGACATAATTACACGCTCCTTATTTTCATCTCCACCCGAAAGACTGTAAATCCCTTTGTTGGGCAAAAAAAGAGAGGGGAAGAAGGGGGAGGAAAAAATGGTTGTGGGGCCGGAACGAGGAAGTAGACCCCATAAACACCAGAGGGCTCACAAGAAGATGGAATCGACCTTGATGTTTCGGGGGGCCATGAGACAACACACCAACAAGATTTTGGCTTGGAAAGGAAAGTAAAAAAAAGTGAACGGAGCGGAGGAGAGACAGGAGATCCCGCCCGCCCAGCTTCTGAGAGAAACCAAAGAGGCTCTTAACCCTCAACCCTCTCAGTCCCCCCCCCCCCCCCATCTTGGGCAGCTCGTTTATGCCGCCCGAATGCAGGACAAACAATTGCGGTGAAGAGGCAATTAGAGGGGAATGAAGTTCACGAGTGGAAAATCCCCCTTGACAACGTGTCATCGGCCAGCGCCTTCTTCCTATTGAAATTTCTTGCTCCGTCGAAATCGAGGGTGGTGAGCTAGGGAGGAAGAGCGCTGATGATAAAAGCACTCCCGAACGCTAAAGTCCAATGCAGAAATGAGTTGTATACCCGACATGCTAGCAACTGGGTGTTTCATGACGATGCCGCCTACAAGTCAACCAATGACAAAGTAGGATGGATTCGAAAACGCCTGACCTCTCTGAGGGGGAACATGGAGGAAGCGCAAGACCTCTTCCTACTCCAGCCACTATCAACCTCGACCATCATGGTGGTCTGTCGACACGAAGTGGATAAAAGCAAATTTATGGTTGGCATTCGATACGATGCGACATGTCCGAAGTGCGCATTTATCTGTGGTCCCCCCCCAGACAGCAGAAACCTGAGGAAAAAGGGCAACAGATGACGACAAACCATTTTTGGGTGGAATTTCGACATGTCCCCATTGAAATCCAAGCTGCAGTGGTCCAAGACTTCGGGGAGAAGTACGATATTATTGATTTCATCGATCCCCTCCCCCCCCACGTGGTGAGACGAGAGGACTATCTGATGTTGGCAATCGACCTGCCCGAAGGCCAACCATTCTTGATTGACGATATAATCCCCTTCTGTGTGGGGAACAACAAATTCAAGGTACACACGGCCCATAAACTCAGGCCCTGGTGTTTCAAGTGCCAAGCGTATGGACACCTGTACACAGACCTCATATGCCCCCACCACCCGATCAACCAAAACAGAGCGACAGGCAGGCTGTCCCAGGACCCCTTTCGGGGCACACATTGGCGCACAGTGGACCCAAGGCACGAAGGGTGGGTCTACATTGACAAAAAGAACGAGGCAGGCGAGGTGATCGGCTAGGTCTGGGACAAACAGGGAGACCCGAATCACCAGTCGAAACCCCCCTCATCATGGGTTCCTCCCAAGACGGTCTGACGGTAGAATCACATCTGCAGAGTCCTACCCCCCCCAGCCCGGGCACCATGCCTCCTCCCCCCCCCCCCCCCCCGCCATCACCACGGAACCAGCAAACAGGCCAAATCACCATCTCGAAGGATGGGCTGGGTCCGGATCCGAAAGATTACATGAGTGACCAACCCTTTATAGGGCAGGGCGAATCATCGAGCTCAGCACAGAAAGGAAAGAAAGAAAAAGGCAGGCCCAAGCGCCTGGGCCAAGATCGCCAACCCCCCCAGCCGATGGCAGAGGGGGTGAGCACAAACATTTTTTCTGCATTAAGTGTCGAACAAGGGGATGAGGAGCAGCAAAAGGAAAAGGGGCAACATCAAGGGGACGAGGAGCAACAGAAGGAAAAGGGGCAACAGGGTTAATCCGAAGAAACACAAGGAATGTTGAAGATACAGGAGGGAAACGAGAGCCAACTCCTGGCTGGAACAAAAGACCCATACGATGGGGCCTTGGGTCCCCTCCCAGCAGGCGACGAAAATCCAATCGTCCTCCCGGAAACACATAACGCAGGCTATATAATCACCCATATTTCGGAGTTGATTATAGAGGGATTACGAACGCGGCACGTGGACGCACCGCCTGACTTTTCGGAGAGGGCTCAGACCCAACTAATAGCTGCATTGGAAGGCAGCCCGCTAGTTAATCTAGCCCTGGCACAGGGACCTCATCCTCACATCACATGGACGGACTTCCTCCAACGCCTACACAGAATCTTGGCGGCACATTTCCAGCCCCCTCCCCTTCGTATCGAGGGCAATCTTCAGCCTACAGGGAGACAGGGGACCACAAAGCGGGACGCTCCTCAAAACAAAAAGGAGGAAGGAAGGGGGGTGGCAGGGGGGGACAACTCGAAAAAGAGAAAAGGCACAAGAGGGGAGACACAGTCTGAAACTGATATCTTTCAGGAGGCCTTCGGCCCACAGCCCATGGACACTGAAGAACCGTCGTCCCCTCTCACCCCCCCTCCCGATGTGTTGGCAATGGAGGTAGTCAGTCAGGATGAAGCAGCAGCTCCCCCCACATAAATGGGCACAGAACAAAAGCTGCAAGTGATTGCCGATTGGCTTCTGGAAGGCCTCAAATCACAATATGGGTCAGCCTCTCAGGAATTCTGGGACCGCACTTACATAGAGCTCTTCAGCACGCTGGATCACAGCCCAACAGTAAGGGGAGTGTTGGAAGAGGGCCCCCCGGCCCATATCTCGTGGCCAAAGATTTTTCAGCGCATTAGACAGATAGTCCAGCTGCGTTTTCACCCACCAAAACAACCTCTGGGGGCAGAAGTGGGAGACGGTGAAGGGACGGTGGCACGAACCACACAATCCCCCCCAATACCTTCCCCTCCCGCAGCAGAAGAAACAAAGGAAAAAAATGAAACAGCGATGGGCCAGCGGGCCGGAAAGCTCAGACAGCTAATAGCGATGGGCCGGTATGAGGCCCCGCTATCCAAAGTGGGGGGGGTGATAGCTATCCCCCTTCGTTACGTGGGGGACAAGATGAAGATTGGGCTCACACCGGGACAGAGGGGGTTTCACTCTGCCAGGATGGAGGTTCCCCAACCGCTAGTCCCTTTCCAGCCTCCGAGACAATGACTTCCAAGAAAAAGCAGAGAACTTCATCAGTAAGAAGTACCCAGTGGGGGCAAAAGCAATGCTAACTCAGTTCGACGGGGTACAAAGAGTAGCAACGACAAATCTTTTCATTATTTTCGAAGAAGAGAAGACTTCAGACCTGCAGTGGTGCACTCATGGACCTTCACCTCCAACACATAAAAACCAACTCTTTTTGGCCCACAGAGGACTTGCACACGTGCCTCACGAGAGTTCTCAGGTATGGACCGTTATGCACGATGGATTGATCCTCGAAATAGTGGAGAAGAGTGTAAAAAAAAAAAAACATGCAACAATAGGGAAGGATATGGATACTTTGTACTGCAGAAACCCGGAATGGAAGAGTTGTCTGAGAAACGCAGATCTAGACCTGCGCTCACTGGACGTAAATGGCATCGCTTCATATAACCCCCCAAATGCCAGGTGATATGGGACCAGCTGAGGGGAGTGGGGGTTAGAACGTGGCCAGACGTGATCTGCATCCAGGAGACACACCTCCTCGATACTCCTGAGCACCACAGAGCACATTGAAATGTCTGGCCACACCAGTCTTACATAGCACATGCAATCACACATGCATCGACAGGGGTGACAATTTGGATCCCCCTAGGATCCAGAGTAGAGGTGATAAACTGGGTTGCTAATGAAAAACAGGGTCGGTGGGTCTCCATTCTGGCTATGCTTGAGCTGGAACTGATATGCATCTTCTGTGTGTACGCCCCCAATACAACGGTGGAAATTGAAGTTTTTTTCAACCACCTCATATCCCTTCCACCCCAAGGCATCCTGCTTATCTTTGCGGACGATTTTAACGCGCCACGAGATAGATGGCTAGACAGATGGAACCCACAAGGAAGATATCCTCAATACGTGGACGAAGATGAAAAAAACATCTCCCGTTTTAGCACGGCCCTCTCCCTAATCGACACATACCGCCACCTACACCCAAAGGATCGGGCCTACACCTGCCTTCGCACCAGCGACCCTATCAGACATACAAAATCCCGCATTGATTTGATCCTAATCTCTCAGGCCATACAAAACGCTCTACAACTCTCGGCCATATTCTCGCAAAACCCTTATCCGGGGCAAGACCATTGCACATGTGGCGCCATTCTTACCTTCCGTAAGCGGCCCGATCAAGGGTCGGGCTATTTCAAACTCAATACCTCATTGCTAAAGATCGACGACTTTCGGAACTTCATTAGAAACGTTTGGGCTTATTGGCACAACCAAAAAAACTCCTCTATTCGACAATCTAATGGTTTACAAATGGCCTTTTTTTTTTGGGCAAAAAATGTAAGGATTATTCTAAAATGGTAGCCAACCAATGGTACTCTCGGGAAATGGAAATCCACAACCAACTTCATAACCTGGTCACCCAGAACAATTCAGCGGAGCACACGAACGACATTCAGAAACTAAAAGACCAACCGTTACATTATGCCCAGTATAGATGGCAAGGAGTCGGAATCAGAGGTAAGCTTGCGAAATGGACCACTGAAGGAACAATGGATTCACAATTCTTTAGTCTCGCATCAATCAAAGCCCATCGCACGACGATGGAGGCACTTCTCAATCCTACGACAGACGAGTTGGCCACGACCACGGCACATTGTGTAAAGATAGCCAGAACCTTTTACCAAGACCTCTTCTCATCCCAGATCCCTCAGCCACAGGACCCCTGCCGCTTAGCAGAAGTGGAGGGGTTCGTAGACCACATGGAGGGACGCCTTTCGGCGGAGCAGATGGAACGGATAGAAGACAAAATAAGGAAGAGATCTGGACCGCGCTAATGCAGATGGAAGAGGAAAAGACCTCGGGGATTGATGGTTTCCCAAAAGAGCTTTGGGAAACTATGCGGCCGCACCTTTCTGATGATTTGATGCAATTCTATGAGGAAGTCTGGAGCACAGGAGAGATGGGGGAAATGCTGGGGCAAGGAGTGCTCTCTTTGCTTCACAAAAAAAGAGACAGAATGAATATACGCAAGCACCGCCCGATCACCCTCCCGACAGTGGTCTACAAGATGTTATCCAAGGCGCTCGCCAATCGCATAATCGAAGTGGCGGAAGACTTGATGCACCCATCCATTTTGGCCTCATTTATATGTACAACTTCGGGGCATCTATCCATTTTGGCCTCATTTATATGTACAACTTCGGGGCATCTAGGGGGGGGTACGAAATGGAGTAAGAAAGTGCTGGTCATATTCGGCTCGAGATACGCTTCCTGCATAGTGGCATCTGTGGAGGGGTATGAAATCACACAGTAGTCGAGATATGCCTGCAGCATAGAGGCATATGTGGAGTGGTACGAAATCATACAGTGGTCGAGCACATAAGGATGAAGATTTTTGGATGCCGCGCGTTTTGATACTACGACTACAGACATTGAGGAAGGGACTGAGAAGCGTGCCACACAGCTGGAGTTGTCAGNCCGCGCGTTTTGATACTACGACTACAGACATTGAGGAAGGGACTGAGAAGCGTGCCACACAGCTGGAGTTGTCAGGATGCAAGTGCAGGGTACAAGCAGTTGAGCTTGGTCATGGTACTACGTGCACCACGCTCTCCAACCAGTAGGAGGGCTTGGCCTATTATGAACAGGAAATCGATACGCACCGGGCCTGCGAGATCACCTGATCAAACGTCGCAGTAAATGGCTCGTACGAGACCAGAATTACGCGCTCGATTCAACGTTTTATTTTATTTTTATTTTTGTTCTGAGTATTTTCTGAGTTTATTATGTTTGATGAAAGTTTTTTAGTATTTCAAATTTTTTACTCGGAACTAGCTAGAGACTGATATACGATGCTTACGATAGCCTAGGACTAGTATATAGTAAGTGAAGCGGTCGACGTCCGCATTCAGTCTGAGCGGTGAGGGAGTAGAAGGACTGTGTGGCGGTGTGTTTGCCACCTTAACGATGTATTCTTTTCCCGCGATATTAAAGCTCCAGGATACATTGTTATTATAAGTATGCTCGTTGAACTAGTGAAACGACCTTGCAGTAATGCTTGGGAACGCTTCACTAGTGCCTCACGCATCTTGGCTAAGAGAGTAGCATTGCCATCGTCGCATGTTTTTCACTCGACGACCATAGCGGGAGAGCTTTTAGAATCATTCTTGATTCTAATTATTCTTATCGTTATTATTTCAAATTCTCATTATCTTTATTGGTATCGTTGTCATTTATTATCACAACACCGTGATTGGGAGAGCGTAGTATCCTATACCAGGCTCGAGCAACTTGTATCTTGGATTCGTAATTGGCTTTCTTGCTGTGTGTCAGCGCTCTCTCTCCTATTCGTTCCTCGGTGAGTCCTATCAAGCGGTGCAAGTGTGACATGTTCAAACAAGAAGGACAAGAAGAAGAACAACATTGAGGTCGAAGCGAGTGAAGAGCGGATTAAGTCGTGGATTTCGAGTGCATTTGGGACATCACTGAAGAAGATCAATCATAAGTTGGAAGAAACGGAGAAGATGAAGAAGAAGATCGTGGAGCTCGAGGCGGGAGTAAAAGGAAAAGAGAAGGGGAGTGGGAGTAGTGAAAAAAGAAAAAGGGCGGTGAATTCACCTGCGCTTAGCAGGGTGAAATCAAAACCCCGGAGCGGTGGCGTCAAGGTACGTCAGCCTCGTATTATGATCTCATCGGATGAAGAAGATCATAGAGGGAAGGAGAGAACCTCAAATGAAAATGGTCGGAAACAGGCCGGGTGAGATAATCGATTGGATGAGATTTTGAACTTACTCGGCGCATTGGTAAAGAAAACCAACGTCAAGGAGGAGGCTGGAACGGAGGTTGTCGGAAAAGAGACATGCGCAAATCAACACGGAGGTAAAACACAACAGTTTGGAGGAGCAAAAAAGCAACGAAGAGAAAGAGGATGGAGAAATGAGTGGATCGGCCGCTGAGGCCGAGGAGGAAGAAAAATGGACGAAGGATGGTGACGTGATTGAATATATGAAGGGGAGGCTCGATCGATACATGGGTATGACATACAAGGAGGTGCGCACGCTGTGCAACAACCGTGGTTTGAAGTGCGCAAGAAAGGATAAGGGAGTATGAGAGCTCGCGAAACAGGACACCGAGCAGTACACCAAGCTTGTTAACAAGAAGGAAGAAGAAGATACGACTCCTTCAGAGCCCTCCGACGAGGACGAAGCTGACCAGACCTCCGATGAAGAAGACGATGTCTTGGAGAACCGATTTGGAAATCGAAGAGGGTTTGGCCGAGAACCTTCCGGCGATTGTCGAGGTTACTGAAATTTGATTCCCAAGGGGATTGCAATGTTGGATCCTATAGAAGTGAGATCGATAAGTTATTCCGGATCGTGGTATTGTGGGGTTGCTTCAAAGGGTTTTTGAACTAGGGTCGTACATATATAAAATACTGGTTAGCTGGGCGAAACCGATCTGACGAGATTGATAGATGGGGATAAATGCGTATATGTTATGATTTCACCTTTCTTTAGAGCCACATACGTCGGGCAGACGGGGAGAGAATTCTTAGATAGATGGAAGGAACACTTCAGGGATTCAAGAAAGAAGCCTGTGTCGAAAGTACACAAGTGGTTGGAGAAGAAAGGTTGTCATACGTATGCGATTATTCCGATTTGGTTTGGAGAGAAATCGGAATTGCTTGAAATGGTAAAGTACGTGATTGAACATGAAAATCCTGGGTTGAATACCAGGAAGCACAAACCACGATTTAGACCTCGTAGATCTAGAAAGAAGAATAAGGACACAATACAGGTTGTGAATGAATGAAGGCTATTAACGTTCTCGTCTTCTGATGTTGATATTGAGTGCTCCACTGATCTGATGAGAATTCTTCGATCAGCAAAAGGGAAACGAAGACCGATCACAGTAATGAATAATCCGAGCAACCGTTGGAAATTCTGACGATTGATAAAACTTGTATATGGATCCAGTAAAATTTGCATTAATGGATGTAAATTGTTACTAAAGGATGCGAAAACCCAGATTGAAAAAGGCGGTGAATGGACAATTGAATGCTTGGTGAAAACGAAATCAAACGCTGATCGAAACAAGTCAGAGATCCTTTCATTATTACGAGCCCCTTGGAAACGTAAGGAGTTAAAATGGAAAAACACAGATGTATTATTCAAATATGTGAATGAAATGAAATGCATCGAAAATAAAAAAGGACGACAGATCCTGCGAGGTATCTTGTCCACCGAGATCAAACGGCGAATTGGGATCAATCCCAGGATGCGATTGGCTGTAAAAGTACCATTTAGCGAACAAAATGATAAGAAGGAAATTAGAAGTGCAATGTGTGATTGGGTTGAGGATAAAGTGTCTTTGACGTCATTAAGTCGCCTGATGTAGAAAAGGCTTCACATGGTCTTCACAAAAGCAAAGACCATTGCGAACCTCCTGCATAATCATAAACACGCCGCAAAAAGCGAGGGTACGTGTTTATGCGGAGAATTCGACCTGCCCAAAGTACAAGGGCATGTCCAGGTCAGACTGCATGATATCCCTGACATTCACCCCTCCCTACACAACTCACGAAATGTCCCGAATCCCGATAAATTATGTTGCTTGAATGACATTGAGATTGCTTGCAATGATGCGATCGACCCCTTGAAGAAAGCTGGGATTGTTAATCCACATGAAAGAATCAAGATACCAAGTTTGAAGATTCGCGAGCATAAAGTTGACAGAAATGAGAAGGTTGTTCTGGTTGAGTATGTCAAAGGAGTAAAAAATGCATTCAAGGGACTCGTCTTTTCACCTCTTGATAGAAATCCAGGTAACACTTTGGTAGAATGTCCTTGGCTCTACTGTCAAGGGATGAAAACGACTTTCAATTTGAATGGCAAGTATAAGAAAGTCGGCGATTCGGAAATCCAGATATTAAGGCGAATGAGACAACAATTTCAGGAAAAGAAGTTGAACAGGATCATGAGCTTGAACAGGGATGGGAAAATTCAGGATGTCTTCATCATGAGCAAACAGAAAGATCTATCGAAAAAAAAACTTATTTGTCCATCTTATCAGAGCCCGTTGAGATCAGCCACCAGGATCCTATCGAAAGCATTCAATGAGATGATTCGATCCTCAAAGAAGGAACATTTCAATATGATCGCTACTCGAGACCTGAAACATGGTATCGAGCAGGCGAATGAGAAGGCTAGAAAAGGTGGGAATGACTTCAGGATCATAGTACGTTCCTTTGATATAAAGGAATACGTTCCTTTGATATAAAGGAAATGTTCACTATGATCCCCCATGATGACATCAGAAAAGTCGTGAAATGGATAATGGAAGAATTCCGTAACAACGGAAAAAATTGGATCAGGGTGAAACTGAGAGGCAAAGGAGCCAAGTTCGCAAAATCCGCAGGCGAGGGCGGATGGAAATCAATAAGATTAACTGATCTTGTGAAAATGACCGATTTTTTGCTCAAAAATGTGTTTTTCAAGTCATTAGGCAAGATCTTCAAACAGGACACTGGCATACCAATGGGTGGGCATGCTAGCCCCTCGTTGGCTTGCTTAGTTTGCATGTTTTCTGAGAACGCTTATTTAAAATCACTTGTTACCAAAGAAAACTCGTATGTGGAAAAAGGTTCATTGATGATTTGCTTTTGATTACCTGGTAGAAGAATAACGCGAAGAAAAAGATAAAAATTGAGCAGAGGATTGAAAGAATTAACACCTGCTACAACAACAATCTGATCTTGGAACGAACCGATGATGGTTCGAATGTAGTGGATTTCCTCGAAACTAGAGTTCTGGTCACCGAACATCCGGATGAGATACACTGCATTCACAAATTCAAGAATTTTGATACAATCTGGAGCAAACAAGAACACAAGATTATTATTATTCGAAATCATGGTTCCTACAGCTCCAAGGAACAGAAGATTGCCTTCGTGATTGAGACACTACACCGGATAAATGCAAATACGTCAGCATAAGGAACACTGCTGATGAGCCTGATAACTTTCCACAGAGAATTAATATCGCTCGATTATCCGAGTGAGATTTTTTTGAATGGACTGGAGAAGATGGCACATAGGGTGGGAGGGAGGGCTTGGCCTGATTTATATGTACAACTTCAGGGCATCTACGGGGGGGTACGAAATGGAGTAAGAAAGTGTTGGTCATATTCGACTCGAGATACGCCTGCTGCATAGTGGCATCTGTGGAGGGGTATGAAATCACACAATAGTTGAGATATGCCTGCAGCATAGAGGCATCGGTGGAGGGGTACGAAATCATACAGTGGTCGAGCACACGAGGATGAAGATTTTTGGATGCCGCGCGTTTTGATACTACGACTACAGACATTGAGGAAGGGACTGAGAAGCGTGCCACACAGCTGGAGTTGTCAGGATGCAAGTGCAGGGTACAAACAGTTGAGCTTGGTCAGGGTACTACGTGCACCACACTCTCCAACCAGCAGGAGGGCTTGACCTATTATGAACAGGAAATCGATACGCACCGGGCCTGCGGGATCACCTGATCAAACGTCGCAGTAAGCGGCTCATACGAGACCAGAATTACGCGTTTGATTCAACGTTTTATTTTATTTTTATTTTTGTTCTGAGTATTTTCTGAGTTTATTGTGTTTGATTAAAGTTTTTTGGTATTTCAAGTTTTTTACTCGGAACCAGCTAGAGACTGGTATACGGTGCTTACGATAGCCTAGGACTAGTATATAGTAAGTGAAGCGGCCGACGTCCGCATTCAGTCTGAGCGGTGAAGGAGTAGAAGGACTGTGTGGCGGTGTGTTTGCCACCTTAACGATGTATTCTTTTTCTGCGATATTAAAGCTCCAGGATACATTGTTATTATGAGTATACACCCATCACAAACGGGGCTCATTCGTAACAGGAATATTCAAGAAAATATACTCCTAATCCACGATGTAATAGACTTAGCACGCAAAGATAAAAGTAATGCTGCATTTGTCTTTATTGACTTTGAGAAAGCCTACGACCATGTCGAGTGGACCTTCCTGGACAAATGCCTTGAAAAGCTAAACTTCGGACCATCGTTCCGAAAATGGATTAGGATCCTGCACCAGAACGCTACCACCAGGCAGATAAACGACACCTTAGCCCCGGAGATCAGACTTCACAGATCAGTCAGGCAAGGAGATCCGATAGCCCCCTTGTTACGAAGCTCTTCCGATATGCTCACTGTTCGCCGACGCCCTGACAATCATGATAGACGCAACATCTGAAAATATGGAGGAAATTAAGAGGTTGATGGACAGATTATGCGCCCTCTCAGACATGACCATCAACTGGGGGCAAAAAACCCGGGGTTGGTGGATTCACCACGAAGGGGGCCGTCCCCCGGAGGAACCACGCATCACATGGCTCCCTCAGGATGCACCTGTAAGGGTCCTGGGGGTAAAGATGACGACACACGACTGCCCGCTCGACAATGACGAATGGATCACAGCCCCAGCGCTGGCCAAATTTATTCAATGGGACCACAAGCACACATCCCTTTTTGGAAGGTCTCTGGTAGTCAACAACGTGGTTCTAGCTACACTATGGTATAAGTCTGTCCTATGGCCAGTTAGTGAAGCAGCCCAAAAAACCCTAAAGTGAAAAGTGGCAGCATACTTGTGGAGAGCAGATAGCCAAAATACCAACGCTATGAGCAGAGTGGCATGAGACTCAGTGGTCCAGCAAAAAGCCCAAGGTGGACTAGGTATACTAGATCCTCCCACGCAGATACAGGCATTGAGCCTGTTATGGTTCGTGCGTCTGATTTTCAAATTATCCTTGCAGTGGAAACCGCTGGCTATGAGACAGATCGCACATCTTGCCCAGCAATCTCCTCCAGACGTAGACCCGCTGAGGTGGTTAGACGACAGATATTGGAAGGTCCCAAGGAGACCCCGGGGGGGGGGGGCACGGGTAGCTCCTGTCTCTTATACACATCTAGATGTGTATAAGAGACAGCCCCCGGGGGGGGGGGGCACGAGAAGCTCTGTGGCCGCGATTAATCAAAATATGGAGAAAACTCCCCCCCCCAGATCGCCCACCCCTAGAGCGTTGGGAAGAGGTGGCAAGACAACCCCTTTTTGGGAACCGGTGGATCACAAATTCACACAGTCAAATCTTTTGCAGTTCGGATTCCCCATGGAAAGGATGGGTCAAGAACGGGATCACCCGGGTGGGGGACCTATGGGATGAATCTAGAAGAGATTGGAAAACAACGGAACAAATGAGAGAGAATCTCCGCTATTGCCATAATCCTGAAACAACACTAGAGGAACTCCTGGAAGCCTTCCCTGTGGCCTGGTTCCCTATCCTGCGTAGGTGACCGCAACTGCAAGAGGGGGACTGGGTGTCCACCAAGGACTCTGCGAATCGAGTAGGGCTAGTACACTGAGTGAGACCAGAAGATGTCCTGGTTGAGGGGTACAGTGTTGGAAAAGATGGGCGGCTAACGGGTAGCAGAGTTCCCTTCTTATGGACCTCCAAAGACCAGTTGTACAGGGTGAGAGTCTATGGCGAAGGGGAAGGGAAAAGAGCTTTCAGGCCTGAGATACCGCTAAGTATGCTCCCTCTGGACCCGACAGAGTGGGTGTGGAACCCGCCAGCACACCCCAGGGCACGCGAGCTAAAACCTCTGCCCCTCTGCAATCTGACTGTCAAAACTTCCTACCGGAAGCTCAGAGTCAGAAAAGTTTTGAGAGAAACTGTCCAGGAGCGTTGGCAGCGGCATCTAAACATAGACAAACAGCTGCTGGCGCCCATTAGATGGTTCAGAGACTGCAAATGCGGGCCGACCAAGATCACATCCTTACAATGGCAAATCGTGCATCACTGTCTCCCCACCAACAACTGGCTGATCGATCACACTCAATTAGAACAGCAAGGGCGGGGTCTCCCTTGGTGCCCCCGGTGCCTTTTGACCTTCCCAGTACGGAAAAGGGAAGAAACAATAGAGCACATTTTTCTCCAATGCCCAGTACCAGCAGCGACATGGAGCTGGTGGGAGAGAGTATGGCAGCAACTAGTCCCAGGACACGCATGGCCATGGGAATGGAGGGCAATTTTGCTTGGATACTGTCCAGTCCTCCAAAACCAGACCTTTGCATGGAACATGTTCCACCTAGGAAGAAGAGTGATCCTATGGGTTATATGGTGGCAACGATGTGCCCTGGCCATGGAGAAGGTGTTGGTGGACGGGGAAGCGAGAAAGGAATATCTCAAACAACAGCTTCAATTGGAACTGTCCCCACAGTGGGCAGTAACAAAACAGACATTGGACTCTCACCACCAATCAAAAGACATTCTAAAGACAATCAAGAAGTTTAGCCAATAATGGTTGGGCGGTGATCAGGAGGGATGGGTAGCAGAGGTGATATGGTCTGGTCCATGGGAAAACCAGGATCAAAGGGAAGATGAGCCTATGGGAGCAAAGCCCCCCCGGGACTACCACCTGGCTTTTAAAGACTGGACTGCGATTAGCCCAGATGTCCCTGTACGCCCGACAGAAGAGTTTGTAGACCCGTTTCCGCCCCACCACCAAGCAATAAAAAAATGGGTGGGATAGTTAAGACTTGGAGGGTAAAAGACCAAGAAAAAAAGAGGTTTTATTAGTCTTCCAACAACGGCCCATTTCTCACAACTGTCCTTTTCTCAGCACATATTGCATGAGGGCACCAGAAGGATAACACTAGCTCGACATGGACAAGGGAAGAGAAGAAGAGCACACCGGTGCCCCCGGTGACTCTCTTTCTAACCCTGGTCAAGCCATGAGGCAAGGAGGAAGAAGAGGTTGGTCGCATGACTGGGAGAGAGAGGAACTTGAGCGGAATTGTAGGTATTTGGCACCCGATACAGGGTGAAGAGGTCCTGCCCCCCTTTTTGTCTCCCGGTAACCTGCTCAGTCAATCCTCTGGACTCCAGAGCAATCAATGCTGGCAGGCGTCTGTCTGTTTCCTAATATCTTCCAAAAAAAAAAAGGGGAAGGGGAAGGAGACCTCCCTGGTGCCTCCCAGTGGCTCCTTCCTTTTCCCCTAAAAAGGATTAGGGAGAAACTAGTTCTTCAATAGTTGACATTTGGCGCCTGGCACTAAGGCGGAAAAATGACGCCTGGTATAAGGGCAAAGAGGTCCTCTCTGCACAGTTAATCCTCTGGATTCCAGAGTAATGAATGCTGGCAGGTCCCTTTTTTATTTATTTTTATTTTTTTAACTGATAGCTCCATCTATTGGTGGGGAGCAACACCTGCTGGAAACCGGGTCCAGCATCCCTTGAATACACGAGTACAAAACATGATATGAACATGATATGAAAGAACATTATGCTTGAACTATAGAGTTGGATGAGAAGTGCCTCTTCACCCCATTAGGGCGCCATATCTAACTGCTTCATTCTAGCACTCTTCCCATCTTATCTATCCACCTACTTAACATAAAAATATGGAAATCTAGAATATCCTCTTTTCTTCCTTTTTGGCTTCATTCATAACCTCTCTTATACTTTCCTCTTGCACTCAGTATTCATGTTGTATATGGGACGCTGGACCCGTTTTCCAGCAGGTGACGCTCCCCACCAATAGATGGAGCCTCCTCCCGGGTGCTAGTGGTGTAACAAACCCTTCCAAAGCTCTCCAACATTGTTTTACTCCCTACCGAGCTCTTCCAGGCCTCACACCCCCAATGCAACTCACCCCAGATCCGACCAGCGTCGTCCCAGCACCAACCTTTGGTTGTCCCGTGGAATGCCCCCCCAAAGCATCCCCAGATTTCTCTACCAGGCCTCACACTCCTGCATCAACAGGTTACAGGGCAATACCCCAACACCGGCCAGCATCGTTCTGGCATCGAACAACCGCAGGTCACTGAGTATAACAACATCAAAGCCACCTAAGAAGTGTTGCTAGGAATCCCCAGAGTCCTAAAAAAGCTTCTTAAGACCACCAGACGACCATCTTTTTTTTTTTTTTTTTTTTTTTTTTTTTAATTTTACCTAATGCTCCAGTCTATTCGTGGGGAGCAGCACGTGCTGGGAACCGGGCCCAGCGTCCCATATCGAATTGTACAGATCTTTGAGAACTACGTATGTTTTTTTAGAAAATGAGAAATTTATGGAAAAAATCATTGTAGTACCGAGGCCATTACCCGACTTCGGCTGAGAAAAACAACTGTGTACGAGACTAAAAACATTCCTCTAACCTTCAAGGCTCGGATCAAAGGAGCATTCAGAACGAAAGACCCTCCTACTTTAGAGCCTTTTGACAACCTAACCCTACTTGCCTCACCCCTATATCCCGATGCCCAATCTCTACCCGGCCTCATGCCCCCAACTGCTAGGTTACAGGGTGGCACGACCCACCCCAGAACCCCCCCCACCTGCTGGGCCACAGGGCAAAGTGACCTGCCCTGGCTCCAGCCAGCATCGGCTAGGCACCAACTCACGAAAGGACACTAGAGTGCCTTCCACCCTCGACAACTCCCCAGATCTCTCTACCAGGTCTCATGCCCTCATACCGCTTGAGTTACAGGGCAGCGCAACCAAACCCCAGCATCGACCAGCGTCGTTCTGGCCTCATCTATTCGCAAACTATCGGGACTCAGGACTAAGGCAAATATCAATCAAGCTACCAGCCAGCACCATAGATGTAGATCCCCTCATTCATCATGCAAATATCCTCCAACAAAAAACTTCTCAACCCTACTCCGACAAGTCTTACTACGGTGAAGCCACCATCTTTATCGCTATTGTACCCTATTCAACCCTACAGGCTAGCCCCTTCTCCGCAGAGTGCGTCATCTCCCACCGTCACAACTCCACTGTCCCCTGCCTTCAACTCCAAAACCTTGGAGGAATTTTTCAATTAAGAAAACAAAAATCAAATGGTGATCATTATGTTCAGCGCCTGCTATTCCCACAAGAAGAAGGGAAACCTCATGGGGAGTCCAACGCCTATTAAGGTCTCAGTTACATGCGAGAAACAAACGTCATCATGTAAGAATTTCAAATTTGAGCAAACTCACGGTCATAGAAGGTAAATCATGAATATCCATCTACGAGATCAAAGTAAGAATTTCAAGTTTGGGCAAGATCACGGGATTTCAAATTTGAGAAAATCAGGTGTAAGAATTTTTAATGAGACTGCGAACGAAGTTTGGAACAGATCGCGAGATTTCAAATTTGAGAAAGTCAAGTATAAGAAATTTTAATGAGACATGCGAACGAAGTTTGGAACTAGTTTGAACCACGATTAGGAATTAGGACCTTGATATTAGAATCAAATTTATGAAAATCAGTATGTAGAAGTTCAAACAAAAAATTTGAAGAAAGCAAAATTTGGAATATCAATCGCAACGAATTTAATCACAGCAACAGTACGGGATCAATTGTATACACCATTCATAGGCCTAGTGAATAAGATCACCTCTGAGGAAAAATAAACATATGACCAAAACTTACTAAATTTCAAGACGGACTTAGAAAGACTTCCAACCAAGCAACCCTTCACCGTGCCCTAACGACACCAACATGATGCCCCATCCAACACACCCCTTCCCCCTCAAAACCTCACCTCCCCCTTCATCGGCTCTCCTTCTTCGGATCCTCGCAACACAACCTCATGCTGGCTAAACTTCACCATGACTATGAAAGGTCGAACGATGAAGATCCTCGGACCGCAGCAGAACTCAACTTCTCCAGTACATCATGCCGCATTATGAGACTAAACTATTGAGCCCACCAATAGTCGCTCACAGGTAGTCTCGAGAGTATCAGGGACGAGCAAACTATGCCACCTGTCGCAGAGCACGTAGATACATCAACCCAATCTGAGGGAATCACCTAAGTCAGATCCACCCCAATCCGTTGCATGGGCCCTTGAAACGCTTTTCCACAAACATTGAGTTGAGCAGCTGACTTCAAAGATCACACAGAGAAGAGAAGATGATCCCTACGAACAACGTGAGCATTCCAAACCCTCCCATAAAACGCCCGCCACGTCTCATCTTCATCACCACCCACCATATCCCTGCCGCTTCTCCCACCGCAGTGCTCAATTCACTCCCGCCGCCCAGCCAGGCACCATGCAGACTCGTCGCTTCGAACGGGGCATGTTTGGTCGGGACAGGCGCAGCGCTACCGGCGCAGCGCCCCCGGTAGTGCTGCACCCTTCCGCTTGGTTTCTAATTCGATCACTGACCAACTAGGGTGTTTGTGTTCACATCTGTTAGTGTTAGAATATGTGGGATTTAGGTAATTTGTAGGGTATTAATGTATTAGATATTTGACATACCTTGATTCATAGTTGGTGTCGAGGCTGGTGGTCCTTGAATCTTGGTCCATATGTCGTATATGTGTGTGCTTAAGTATTTGTTGTTGTAAGTTTTTTTTAAAATTAAATACAAGTTGTTTTGTCACATGTGACTCACTCAATCGGGCTGAATGTGTGGGGCATTGAATACGTCCACGTTCAGACACATCTGTTTGCATTTGCAAATGCAATGCAGGTGTGTCGTTTCAACCTGCGGCCAAGGCCGCGCCCTTTCCAATTCAGACTTTTCCACTTTTCCACCATGCCGCTGCTTTGCCACCGTTTCGACCAAAACCCAGGGCGCGGTCCCATGGGCAGCTACCGGTCCCACATTTTTCAAAGAAACTGCCACACCCCCCAAAGATCCACTATGCCGCTGCTTTGCCACCGTTTTGACCAAAACGGAGCGCGCGGTCCCACAGGCAGCTTCCAGTCCCGCATTTTTCAAAGAAACCGCCACCCCCCCCCAAAGTGTCGTGCCTGCACCTGCCTGCATTTTTCAAACCTTCCAACGACTAAACGAGCACGAATCAACGACCAGTATAATGAAGGACGACGAAGATATCTGGGGGGGGAAAACGCACCCCATTCAAACTTTTCCACTTTTCCACCTTGCCGCTGCCTTGCCACCGTTTCGACCAAAACCCACGGGCAGCTACTGGTCCCGCATTTTTCAAAGAAACTGCCCCCAACGCGACTTCCTGTTTCGGAGTGTTAGGGGGCCCGGAAGTGCGAAGAGGGGTGTGCCAAGGATTTTAGGAAAGTGGGGGTGGAGTCCCAGGTCAGAATTGAGATCTCCGGTGGCAAGCTTAGGGGTAGTTGAGCAAGATGGTGGTCCTGAGTTATATTGGACTTCGGGCGACCGGGCTACCTCCGGTATGAGTGTCGTCGTCGCGGTCGGTCCCGTCTCTGGTGGACCGGTGGGTCGCTATGGCTGTCACGCTGTTCGAACAGCTGCCGGCGCCGCTCGACCTCGGCTCGAGTTCGTCGGATAAATCCCGAAGTCCGATACGCCTGGTGCTGCCGACACTCTTCGCACGATGTGCGGGGCCAATAGCGAGTTATGAAATTCCACGGTACCACTGTGAGCTGATGGTAGGGGAGGAGGAGATGGAAGGGAGGAAAACTGGTATTGATAACGACGAAGCCCGACGATATGCAATACTGAGTGTTGTTAGTATTCGTGTAGTTCGGGCCCCGGGGATCATTGGTTATGGCCCAGTGAAAGTCCCCCGCGCATAGTCGGTCGTTCTTCGTCAGATAGGGGAATTCCAGGTTTTTCAATTTCCCCCGCCGTTTGAGTTGTTCACCCTCCCAGTATTCGCGATAGTCCGGGTCCCTCAGACTCTTACGATCGGTGATCCAAGAGGGGGGTTTGACAACCATATTTGATTAGTGAACTCGGTCTCCCGCATCCTCATAATGAGTCAAGATCGAGGTCGACCCATGCAGACGCGCGCGTGCGCTGCGACTCGGTTTCCTCGAGATCACGGTCGTACGCGAGCGCGCACATGAGCGAAAGCTGATCAGGCGCGGGTTCCTCGCGCCGGTGTATTGGTTGTGTCCTACCTGCATGCAACTATCCTACCCATACTATTTCAGGTGGAATCCAGTCATTGCATTCACATCCATGCCATTCATATGACGAAGAAAAAGGAGGAGGCCAATTGCCCTATCATCAAGGGCCAACACCTCACAGGATTGACGATCAAAGCTAACGATTAAACCCAAACATCCATAGCGAGTGCTTCCAATCAGACCCAGGATTATTGCACGACGCAGATGGATACTAGAAAGCGACAAAATTGAACTAAACAGGCATTGCAGAACAGGATTAAAAATCCGAAAAAATCACTTGAAGAGGGTTCGTATCCATTCCATGCATACACACAAGGCAAAACGACAAAGAAAACTCGAAACGATTTACAAGAAAAAACCCAAAAGTGCCGCAACAAGATCGGCCAAAATAGAGATCAAAATTATGCAGATGATTGGCAGAAGAGACCTCATCCCACACATAGCTGCTCTCTCTCTCTCTCTCTCTCTCTCTCTCTCTCTCTCTCTCTCTCTCTTGTTTTCCTCTTCTCTTTTCTCTTTTTTCCCCTCTTTTTTCCCCCTCTCTCTCTCTCTCTCTCTCTCTCTCTCTCTCTCTCTCTCTCTCTCTCTCTCTCTCTTTCTCTCTCTCTCTACACTCCCCGATGCGGGCAGTCCGACGCCGCGCATCAACACAAAGTTGTCACCCCGCTTGGTTCAAGACGCAAGCCAGGTTCGCCCGTGCGCCACAGTCTGTCGCGGCCCGCACGTCAACCCCGCATACCCGACACCAGCTCGTCGGATCGCCCAACTCTCTCATCGACTCACCTCTTCAAGCTGACTCCTTAGCCGACCCTCACTGATCGCGCTAACTCCGAAGTTCATAGAGAGCAAACTAATCGCGCTTGCGAAATTTATATCATGCTCGCTTGCGCGAAAGATACGGGATCAAGCCCAAGTGCTCAGGAGGAGAAGAGAGGAAGTGCCTATGTCTGCATGGCCAGGCCGCGGCATGGGGGACGTAGCCACTCTCCACGCATCGATCCGGTCGTACAGGCGTTCAGGCCAATTAGAACAGAGTATTAAGCATGCAAGACAAAGAAGAAGAAGGCGGGCAAACATGAGGAAATCAAGAAAGAAGAAAGATACAGTTACAATCGCGCCCGCCAAAAGCGACAATTACACAAGATTAAGGGTGCGATCCAGTCAGAGCCCAGTTCCTAGCGCAACAAAGTGTGCGCAATTGAGAAGCGTGGCGCAACAAAATTTGGAGCGCCTAAATTCCTAATCTAAGTCCTAGTTGCAAAAGGAAATTCTGAAAAGCCCACAAACAATTCCTCAAGCCCATAGGATCTCGACAGCAGTTGAAAATTTAAAAACGATATTCCCGCGCGATGATCACCTCAAAAATTCCTAGTGCTCATAACAGAACAAGAAAGAAGCCATGGCAACCGTTGTCCATCACGCTCGCTGAGGCGTGGTTACTCAGTCGTCGGCGCGGGACTTTCCAGATACCGACCCGACCGACTCCCACAAAAACAAAAGAAATGAGGGTATCCATACAACTTACCCGACCGACCTGTCTTTCCACTGCTCCCCCTCCGACCCGTCCCATTTCCCCAAAGCAACGTCGCGTAGAAAGTAGCGCGGTTACGGAAGACAGCTCGTCACACCACGGGCAGCTACCGGTCCTGCATTTTTCAAAGAAACTGGCACCCCCCCCCAAAGTGTCGTGCCTGCACCTGCCTGCATTTTTCTCAGGGGGGAAAAACGCACCCCTGACGGGCTGTGAACACGATTTTGTGCACCTCTCCACAAACACGGCCAGATTCAGGTCTTCAATCGAATCCTCCTTGCTAGTGGGACATCGCCAGAGGGTTATTCTATCCATCTGATTCCTTCCTTCTTGGCCATTAGACCCCGCTAATGTGGGGTTGGAGAGGGGTAGGGGGAGGTGCAAGTAACTGGCCAAAGATGCTCGACACAAGCATCGCCGGTTCCCCGTCGGCAATGCCTGATCACCCTGCATCATCATGATGAGGGGCTGATACAAGCCTTGCTCTCTCACCAGTTTGGCAATCCGCTAACCAACGGAAGGGAAGGCAACCCAAAGCAGTAGTACTGGCAAGAATATGAGATAGATAAGAGACAAATATAGCTATAGATTGACGCGAGGATGGGTTGGGGAGGGAGGACAAACCTTCCTTTTTCAAGCTGCACTTGCGCTAGCGCTAGCGCCAGCGCCCTGCTGCCGGCCGACCAACAGGGCTCGGTCGTCCCGGCGCAACTGGTGTCTGGGAGGTTTGGCTCCCGGGCTGCTGGGCCTGTGTGCGCACCCGATAGGGAGACGGGGTTTGTTGATAGCCATGTGGCACCTATTGGTTGGTGACGTGTGTGTCCCACGATGCGTGGACAGTGGAAACACTGGTTGAGTGAATGATTGGAATTTTGTGCGAATAGCGGCACAACTTTCTTAGTACGTCATGGTGACAGAGGCGAAATTGCAACGGGGGGCCGGTGATTGGCTGTCTACCCTGGAGATGGGAGGGCGGCGGCTCCAGGCGGTGGTGAGGGTTTTGTCGTACCAGCTGCATTCAAGATATGCTGGATATTCTGTGGGAGCTGGAGGAGGGACCGGCTCCGCAGTTTTATGCTTACATGGATAGGAGAGGGGTGGAGGCAAGGATGGGAGTCTGGCAAGCTCTTTTTCGGGAGGGGCAAGACCTGCGCTACCGGCTGGAGGATCACCTGGCAATGGACGACAAAGCTGTAGATGGGGAGCTACTTCTATGTCATCTTGGCAGTGGCTTCAGGACTGCAGGCGGGATTGACAATCATCTGCGGCTGGAGGGAGATAGCGTCTACACTGAAGATGTGACTGATTACACCTATACTGAAGATGTGACCCATCCTACTGGCACAACGTCAACACCAATGGTTAGTACAACAACGACATCACTCATGGAACGAACTTCTGGCGACGGGCTGGTCGCTGCTATTATATCAACGACAATACGACATGGTTTTGCTTTTCGATTGCAGACAATAGAGGCAACCACCCAGGCGTGCACACCTGATGTGGCGCGTCGGACACCATCTATACCATCTATATCATCCATAATGTTTCCCTCTCACATGCAGGGCTTGTCCAGTAGTGTGTGCAGCTTAGCTACCGTGATGCCCCGCGGATTGCGATTGCCATGTCAACTGGTCGAGATCAGGTGGGGTTCAGTGTGGATAGTGGTGACGGGTGAGTGCTTCGTCTTGGTTTTGCCTCGGATGGGGGTAGGATAGAGGCTGGGGCTGGAGTAGGGGAGGTAATGGGCCGGTTGATGAGGATTCGTGGCGCGTTTACCCAATTATGCGGTATGATTAGTTGACTCGCTTACTGTTAGGATAGTTTTTCCGCTAATATACACTGAAAGGCTGCCATCATACTTTTGCATGTGTATATTACGACTTACATCATCTGCCTTTTGCGGTCAGATAGCTGGTGACTGATATAGATTGTGTTGTTATCCTGAGTACGCTCACAATGCTTGATCCACCGTATTGTTGGAGGTTGGGAGGTTAATCCTTCCCTGAGTTAGGGAAGCAATCAATGCCTTCACCCCGGTAGTATATCGTTTATACTGACATAGCGACATAGGTGCCGATAGTATCAGCCCCTCCATCTACAACCATAGTGATTGATTGGTTGATATCCTCTTCTTGCACTCATAGCTGTTTAGAATACACAAGGTTACTTAGAGATAGGATATACAGAAGGTGCACCTGCTGTGGGCGCAGTATAACTACACTAATTCAAAAAATTGAGTTGTACAGGGAAGCTGGACCCGATTTCCAGCAGGTGTTGGTCCCCACCAATGGATGGAGCCTTCAATACTGGGGCCTGCTTAACGGTTTAGTGCGTTGGAGGAGTAACCTTCTGAATGTTTCCCGGGTGAGTCTGTCATTGAATATTACTCCTTTTTGTTGGAGCCAATCTTTCCATTGTGCCTGTTGCTGGATTTAGATCATATCAAGTATCTGATTGCATGACTCCTCTTATATGTCCAGTAGGCATCCGAGATGGGGTGAATTTCCATCTTCTGTTTGGCTTCTTTAATTAGATTAATTCATTTCTGTTCAGCCTGTTGTTTTTTAATTGCTTTGATTCTTGAGAGGACTTCAAGAGAGTTTTTCAGAATATTATACCTTCTTCTAACTTTTTTTTTTTTTTTTTTTTTTTTTTTTTTTTGAAAAACAGAACCTTACGGTTGTGGCTCCTTTTCCATTCTGGGGAGCGTCAGTCCGGTTCCTATTCCACCAGTATGTCAGAAATCTATTACAATGGGTACTCACACACGCTCCTCCCCCTTACGGTAGGAAGGCCCGGAAGACGACATTGATTACTTCCCAAGGAAGGATGTACCACTCTTCACCCCTGCCTAAGTTAGCCTGCTTGATGTACTCTTGGACTTGGAAGACCTCTCAGATTTATGGACCTGTCTTGTAACTGCTGAGGGGCTTTCTATATGGGCTGACTCTAGCTTTTCCTCTCAGCTGTATGGCTGTCGGATCTGTGTATTGATGGTAGAGCTAGCTCAGCCTTCATCTGCGCCCTTGTCTAAGACCCTAATCTAACCTTTCTATGCACTGTAGTGCTCTTTAGCCTTAGACTGTGTTTTGGGCTTCTATTTTTGACAAGATGCTTATCCTTCCATCGCTAAACCCTAAGCTCTCATCCCTTAACTACTTATGGAGGGGGGTATAGTGTCGGGGGAAGGATGTTAGGAGAAATGAGGAGCGTAATAGGTGCGGGACAGCCAAGTGCGGGTGGTATAAATTTTGGGTGGGGTGGGAGATGGAGGGGTGGGGGGTGATGGAGGCCTGTAAGGCTGTCGGGACCTTTTTGTTTTTATTTTTCCGGGGAAGTGAGGTTGCGTGAGGGATGGCGCGGGGACTGTGGGTGGGGAGAAACTGGGTTATATGGAGTGATGTGTAGTGAGGGAGTTGGGCTGAATGTGTAGGTTTGACTGTGACGGGGGATGGATTGTTGGAGGGGGGTGAGGTGGAGACGTGATCTGCGCTGGTGGTAGTGTTAGCCAGTTTTTGACGTTTTTTATTTCTCCTAAAAGGCCTGATCCTAGTTTTGCAGTTGAGAATTTATGAATTAATGCGTTTTTTTTAATTGGGGGCACTGTTTATTTGTTTTAGAGTTTTGGTCCAGAGAATATGTAACTCCGTTTCTATTGTATGTTTTATTGTGTTGAGTGGGTTATCGGGTGTGATAGGACCATTGCCAAAGGTTAGTTCACACCTTCTTTTCCATAGGCCCCAGATGATTCCCTTCCTGATAAGTATGAAGAAGAAAGCCTCGAAACCTTTCAGGGGCGGGTTCTGATCTGCGTCGAGGAAAATTGTGGCGGGACTTATTGTGACGGGCTTGTCAGAGAAGGATTTCCATATGTTTTCCATCCTTTGCCATATGATTCTGGCTTTTGGACAATCGATGAAGCAGTGGTTAAGTGTTTCCGGTCTCTGTTGGTTGCAGACTTTGCACCAAGAGTCTTGCTCTGTTCTGTTTGCCTTATTGCGTCTTTGTGCCAACCAATGGTTGACTGGCACTGCCCTGTATGCGATTAACCAAAGTAGACTGGCTCGTCTGATTGGTTTAGTGCAGAAAATTGATGACCATGGTATGGTTATTTGTGGGTTTGTTATAGTGGGTTCTTCTTTTGTCCATCTTTTTTGCAGGATATTGGTTATTGAGATGGGTTTAGAAAAACAAAAAAGGTTGTAGCCTAGTCTAGGGGTGTAGTCAGTTATACCTGCTTCTAACTAATCTTCTTGAGAGGAGAAAAGTTCTCTGGCTTTCTGCCAACGGCCAAGGTGGCGTTTGGCCCACTGCACAAATTTTTCATTCTTGAGATGGTCGACATTGAGGCGGAATGGGGGAAGGGAGGATGCAGATGGATTTCAAAAGGTCAAATTCTGTGGTGACCCGCCTGTAATAACCAGTGCAGTTTTCGGTCAGAGCAGCCTGCTTTCTTCTGAGAAAGTTTCTGTCGTGTATCTACTCGTGTTCGAGCGGAAGATTCATTCTGATTTTGCACATTTGGTGAGTAGTGGAGCGATGCCCATTGATCTGTTTGCTTAGGTTTCCAAGTTTACGGGTCTCGGACCGCCGCTCTGCATTCTATATTTTTAGGGCCTCGCTCCACCACACAACGCTCTACATGCATTTGGACATTTTGTGAATCAGGTACGTTCAAAATGTTGGACTCATCCGAATGCAATTGGTCCGGATGTCGTCCAAGTGTGTTGTGTAATGGTGCGAGGCTCTTAGAGAGTGTGTCTCCGGGCCACCAACTCTCAAGTCGAAACCTGGAAAAAGGATGGAGAGTTGTCGGAAAGATTCAATTGGAGAATCCCCATGCTGCGCAGTCTCCAAAAAGGAGAGTCTGTCGTCAGACCCGCCGAGGCGTCGCTTTTTGGAGAGTAGGGCACCCAGCTGTCACTTCTTTTCTTCCTCTTCATTTGCTCATAAGAACAGGGCAAAAAAAGAAACAACGGCGGATGTTGTAGGTTTTGAGTTTGCAAAAGCAAAAAAAAAACACGCCCGCAAAGATATCATGCCGTGAGTTTGAAACGGTATTTTCGGTAGAAACAATCCGTTGGGCTTTTTTTTTGTGTTCCCTTCTGACACTACGGCTGACCCCTGTAGCTATGACACCCGGCCTGACGCCATGACCGTTGGTATTTTCATTGCTTTTTCGAACTCGGCACCTGTTTTCTTTGCCGGCACGTGTTTTTTTTTGCTCATTCAATACCCGAAAGTGACATCAACGTCTTACTCCCCCCAAAAAGAACCAGAATGGAGGGTTGTTTGAGTGTGCAAAAAAAGAGAGTTGGTGGAGCGGGGGCTCTGAATCCCGAGGTCATCAATTCTCCATTCGCCCTAATTCTGTTTTGCTGTGTTTTCCCAGTTGGCATGGCCTTATGATGGTGTGCATGTGTCCCTGTGCTTGTCTGTTTGCCCGATTTGCTGTGATTTCCTCGGCTGAGGGCCTCAATGCGCATCTCACGGGAATTGAAAATGAGTGGTGAGTTCTCACGACGGGGAAAAGCTCACCAAGGCTTTGCGCACTACTCACCAAACAGGTCTCGGCACACTGACAATTTGCAGGTGGGCAAACTGCCCTCACTAGAGACAATCCAGTCCAGACCGGCCGTGTGAACCTATCCCAACCTCACCACTTCGGTGGCGGCTGTGAAGGATCTGCCAAAAACAAATGTCGCAGGCAGGGAGGATGATGGGGTTGGTGAGCACTCACCAAACCTGATTTTCACAGCTTCAAATGGTAAGTCTGTCAGAGGTAACATTGGTGACCTTGCAGCCCATAGGGGATGCATTTATACACCAAGGCACATTTTTCGACATTGGGTCTAATGGTCTTGCATACGGGTGCACATAGGGTGTGCATTTTCGTGGAGGGGATTGGAGGGGGACACGGAGTGTTTTTTGACATTGGTTCTAACTGTCCTGCGTAGGACAGAAGCGGGTGCACATAGGGTGTGTGTTTTCGGGGAGGGGATCGGAGGGGGACATGGAGCAGTCAGGTGCTGGAGGACTGGTCGAAGTGCATCATGGCATTTATACCGATCGCTGCTAAAAAACGAAACGCTGCCAGGGGTTGAGGCCCAGTCCATGTCTTTTCACCTGTGGTGGTGAGGCCCAGGCCTGCAAAAAGAAAGTATGCCTACTTTTGCAATTTTTCATGCTCAGAATATTCCATGAAAAAAATCAGGGTCATAGATTTAGTACTGATCTTTGTGAGAAAAAAATGAAAAATGAAAACCAGAATTCTTTGATGGCAGAGAAAGTGTTTGCGGCAAAAGAATGCAAATTTGTCTCCCTGCTACTACAGGTAGGCCACATTGTTTTGGTTCATTGGGCAAGACCCGGGAAAAGAGTGTTAGGTAAAAGAGTGTCAAGGGGAGTGAAACTGCCATTTCGTCAAAATGGACATCTTTTATTTTTTGAACGAAATTGAAACCAACTTTTTTGGCCCAAAACTCGTCAAAATTTGTTGTTCCTGAGGGTCCAAAATTTGTTGTTCCTGAGGGTCCGGCGTTTGTAAAACGCCGGACCCTCAGGAACAACAAATTTTGACGAGTTTTCGGCCAAAAAACTCAGTTTCAAATTCGTTCAAAAAATAAAAAATGTCCATTTTGACGAAATGGTCGTTGTGATGGTTTATAATCACTACAAGCGCAAGGCCTGTCCAAACATGGTGTGTGTGTGTGTGTGTGTGTGTGTGTGCTATGTTTCTATTGCATGGCTTCTGCGACCGCGTCGCAGCATGTTGCGTTGGAAGGTGTGCTTCTAAACAACACCAGGAAATAGCCCGCAGCCCGGGATGAATGCTTATAATGCCCAGCTTTCAAAAGCCACGAAAAATAAAAAACAAAAGGGGTAACTTCGGCGCAGTCCCGAAAATAGTTTGAAATTGCACTTCAGTCAATCCCGCAAACACAGCACACCCCCACGGGACCCCACCTGTCCCGAAACCTAGGTTATATACATTCACCATTACCGGCCCTTTTGCCTCAAGTGCATTTTCAAACTCAAACCCTGACTGCACCATAGTTTTCTCAAAACAAAAACAAAAACCAAACCAACCAGCAGTACGGCAAGTACTACAAGGCAAACAAAATGGCAAGGCTAAGGTCAAGACGCAACACGGTACTTGGATGACAAGCCACAGCAAAGAACAAAGGGTGGAGGGCATGGGGGAGGCTGGCGGGCAGACACACAGCACTAGGCAGAAGAATGAGGCGGCAACAACAAGTCAAGAAGTAGCACTAGGGCGGTGAAGCAACAGAACGGAACGTAGGCTGGAGGGCATGGGATAGGCGGGTGGGCAGACAAACAACACTAAGCAAGAAAGAACAGACAGGAAGTCGAGAAGCAGCACGGCAACAAGACAACAAGGCAGACAAAAGAGCAAGTAGCTAAAAAAAATAAAGCGAAAAAAATAGAACATGATAGATTGTTTCGTCGGAGTTGCACTGACTCATCAGGAGGCTGAACCCTCTACAATCTGCGGAATCTCTGTATTTGATGGTCTGGGTCATGAACCCTTTGACCCTTGTTGAAGGCAGACTGTTCCCAAGCAGAACATAGCAGGGGGCAGCAGCCCTGTGGAGCACCAGGCGACATAGTAGAGGCAACACGGCTGCACAATGTCAAAACGACTGCAAGGAACAACATGGTATGCAGGACATGCAGCGCGGCAACCGTGTAGTTAAGCACAAGACAACACAAGCAAGGCAACCACACTGCAAGGGACAACGGGGCAAGCGGACCAGCAGCTCGGCAACCACGGAGCGGAGCACAAGGCACCAGCAACAAGGAAACCAACCCACACAGCACACAAGTGGCAAACACGGAAGGCACGGCCAGCGGATGAGCAGCAAGGCAGCGGAGCAGCGAAGCGCAAGGTGACACCAACAACACGGCCACACCATACAGCGAACACAGAATTTACAGCAAACCACATGCGAAGCCAGCGGGACAGGCAGCAAGGCAACGACAGAACGTAGACGAGACAGTCCACACATCCAACACGGAGCAAAGCAGCACATGACCTACTCACATCACGATTGAACCCCGCAGACTGTTGGTTCCCGCCACCCACTGAGCCAGGGAGTCACTCCGACGAGTATCTGTCATCACCCACAGGCAACTGTTACATGACCAGTTGGGCGATGTACATATATAGCCAAGGATCCGCAATGTGATGAAAAGGACTGAATGGACAATGCAGTGCTAGTGGAATCTCAACAAGCAGTGTACATCCTGATACGTACAAAAATTGTGCTTTGTAGCGCAGTGGAAGACTTAGATATAAGTCCTGACCTGACCGGGACTGACCTCTCTCACGTAGTACAAGACAGCGTAGCAGAATGCTAGAATACCAACGACTATCCCAGTCAATGTCGCAATGCAGACCAAACATACATCACCCTCATCACAAGGTGTGAAGGGCCTGACACTACACACAGGAAGAATGCCTGGTCCAGATCATGCACAGACGAAGAGGAGGTAATCAGACAAAGAAGAGATGGGGAGATGGGAATGTCGTCAACACCAATTCTTCGTTACCAGTCCCAAATAATCCCTCGTCAAAATGTCTGAAGCCCAATGTCGAGTCTGGATCCAAATGTCACCAATCCCGCTCTCTCGTAGTCTGCTGATGCAGTGAAGTCAGGTAGCGAGAGGGTGAGAGGGAGATGGTGGACTGAGAAGAGGAAGAA
>BFEA01000270.1:454879-467454 GCA_003427395.1 Chara braunii
GAGAGAGAGAGAGAGAGAGAGAGAGAGAGAGAGAGAGAGAGAGAGAGAGAGAGAGAGAGAGAGAGAGAGAGAGAGAGAGAGAGAGACATAAACAAAAGGCTGAACGCAACAGCTCAACACTGTTGCATTTATGAGGGGGGAATATAATACTAAACTGAACAGTTAAGGTGAGGGCGTAGCCCCCCTTTCGAGCCGCAACAAAATCGTCTCATGTCCCCTTGGCGACATGCATGAATGCCAACCCCCTTGCTGATATTCAGATGCCATTTCTGGATGCTTCATACATGACAGAACTAGAAAAAGAAGAAACGATGGCACAGCCATGTGTAGTTTGTGAATTCATCGAGTTTTAATGGCACCCGGCAAGCACATAGGCATTCAACAGGGATGAAACATAACAACCAACTGAACACTTGAGGGGGGCAGAGGCGTGCAGGAGTGGGGGCGGAGCGTAGCCCCCTCACCTGCCACAGCATCTTCTCACATCATTTCTCCATGGCAAAGGGATGTGCATTCGGAAAACACAAGAGATACTAAACAGAACAGTTGGGGGGGGAAGGGGAGCGGTCCCAGCACCCGCAACGACATCTTCTCATGTCATCTCCCCTTGCTGTACAGTATGTATGCATATGTCGACTAAGTTACTCTCCTCCTCTCTCACAAGCATCCCTCAGCATGCAAGACACGACACAGACTACCGGCTGTGTGCCCCCTCATGGTAAGTCAATGGTGGATCGACCCACCACTCACCAAAACATGAGTTTGGTGAGTGGTGTGGCAAGGTCTGGGGTCTGTTTTGCTGTTGCCTGTGTGTCCAAGACTTTACTCTCTTCTCATGCTATGTTTCTGCGTCCCAGGAGCGACAACAGTAAATAGGTAGAGCGAGAGGGGTATGGCTGAAATTGGATGCCAGATGGACTTAGAAGACAGTCTAGGATTGACAAGGTCAAAAGCAGAATTTGGCAGGGGGTCCGGTAGCTTCCAAACAGGTCATGATGCCAGGGCCCGAATGTATCAGGGTAAGTTCAGGCGCTGCAGGCTGCAATTGTGTTTCTGCCAAAAGACAGGAACTTCTGGTAGGTCTAGTCCACCGGGTAGAGGCTGACGTGGCTGGGAGTAGAAGGGGTGGGGGCTGAGAGTCACGAGTATATCATTTCGTGCAGTGGGTAGGCCTTTTGCTCCACTGTGAGGGAGAGTTATGGCGGAGCTCTGGGCTCCGTTGAGCTGAGGTTGAGGCCTAGGTCATGGAGGTGAGGGTGAAGAACCTCAAGCCAGGCTATGAAGGTAGGTCGAGGAAGAGAGTAGAGGTTGAGGGAGAGGAAGGAGGGAACCAACAAGAGGCGAGACTTACCTCTGACTATGGTGGATCCCTTCATCTCCTCTTGCTTGGTTTGCGTGGCATCTAGCAGGCCTCTGCTGGGATACTGGTTGGTCTTGGACTTCATCCAGGAGTGTGGCTTTGACGGCGTGGGATCGCAGAGGCACAGCGGTAGTTTACGTGGCAAGAAGAGAGGAAGATGACATTGGCCAACTTAATGTCTTTTTTCTTCTTCTTCTTCTTTCCTTCTCCGGTCTATTCCTTTCTTTTTTTGTTTTTTTTTGTTTTTTTTGTTTTTTTAATGAAAACAGGGCCTTATGGTCCTGGCTCCTTCTATTCTGGGGAGCGTCAGTCCGGTTCCTATTCCACCGGCAAGTCAGAAAAGATATTACATTGCAGCAGGAACTCACGCTTCCTTCCGTTTGGCCGAAGGACCGGGAAGGCCAGTTTCCATACCACGCCTAAAACAAAAGTTGGAATGAGCCCTCTTTCATGCTTCGCCATTTTGAAACTTTTGAGGGAAGGGCGTACAGAAATCAAAATTTGGCAGCCCTTTCCCAAAAAAAAAAGTTCGGGCTGGGGGTGCGGCCGGTTTCCGAGCTCGTGCGGCGAGTTTAATATTTTTGCCGAGTTGGGGGCAACCTACGGGCAGCTATGGCTGCTGTCTTCTACCTCTCACTAACAAAAGCGGCTATGGCCGGGTTTTCCTCCTCTTCACCCACTTCCTTTTCGGGCACCTGCAGACCTCCGTACACAAGACGCACAGTCAGCGCTTCCGCACGGCTCACAGGCAGAATGAATGAATGACTTGACGCTGCCTCTTTATTTATAGTATTTTATACTTTGGATGATCGTAGGTCTGCCCCTTGACCCTGGTCCCGAGGTGGGCCCGGGGTGCACACAGTCCCACATGAATCTCAAGTTCTCAACTTGTCAACGTCCACTCCACGCACAGATTTTTTACAAAGTTTAAACTTTGAAGTTTCATAATAAACTTTCATTGAACCCTCTGCTACTGTTTGTTAGGTGTCGTTTCGTCATTCATTGCTGTGTCATCGCAGGCAACGTTTTTTTTTTTTTTTTTNAGGGCCTTATGGTCCTGGCTCCTTCTATTCTGGGGAGCGTCAGTCCGGTTCCTATTCCACCGGCAAGTCAGAAAAGATATTACATTGCAGCAGGACCTCACGCTTCCTTCCGTTTGGCCAAAGGACCCCTGAACAGCATTGATTACTCCACCATTAGTAGAGGATTGACTGTCAGCTTGCCATGACTCACTCTTCTCTCTCAGACCTGAAAAGACCAGTTCTGCCAGATAGTATTATGTCACCAAGAAAGAGCTCGCCCCTTATTTCTGCTTGCCTGTGCTTCCCCACCCATCAATCCTGCCCATCAGTCAGAGTATCCCTTGTCCTCTTGAGCTTTCCCCCTTCTTTTAAATTCTACTAAACACCTTAAACCCTAGACCCTACCCCTCGCTTAGGATGTATTATTTCCTCTATGGGTGTCTCAGGTTTCGCTTAGCTCAGATGTCTTTCCAAAACTGTTGCCATCTGGTTCCGCCCACTGGATTCTGAATTGTGCCAATCTTTCCAGAGTAGTCTATCATCCCGGAGTTCCGCTACCTTGCCTTCCAACAGCCATAGCCTGCTGAATCTCTTCCTGACTTTATCTTGCATGTCCTCGTCCTCCGGCATCGACCGCCTCTGTCCCCACCATCTGCTCCGGATTTCTGTCTGCAACAAGGTTTTTGTTTCCCCGCATACCTTTTCTCGCGGGTTGGAGAGGCCTTCAATGGTTCTGCCACATCTTTCCTTCCAGATGATCCAAAGTGTCAGTCTCCTGATTAGTCCAAACCACAGCCGTTCTGTCTTTTTGAGATGGTCAGGGAGGTTAGTCCAGAGAAGAAGTTGGATGGGGTGTTCAGGGAAGGGCGAACTAAAGAGAGAGTCCCATAGAGCTGATGCCCTTGCCAGTATTCTGTGGCTTCGCTGCAATAGAGTAGGCAATGTACTATGCCTTCTTGGCTCCCTCCGGTGCAGACCGTGCATAGGTCCGAGCTGCTAGGATCGTTTTTGTGTCGTCTTATATGTAACCATCTATTGACCGGTAGTGCGACATATGTGATAAGCCACTGAAGGCTTCTGATTTTGATCGGTTTTATAGTTTTGTATCTTTTCCAGGGGATCTGGGAGAGGTTGTCAGGTTCCTGCCGGGTCTTTGTTTTGACCAAAAGTTTATATCCGACTTTAACTGTGTAATTGTATATCGGGACCCTAGAGTTGATATTCCTGTCTTTGTCTTGTGTCCAACCCCATTCTGCTGGGTCAAATTCCAAGTTCCTCACTGCCGTCTCTGGTCTAAAGATCTGTTTTGGCCATTGACCTAGCACTCTTATTTTTCGAAGTAAATAGAACTCCATAACTACCGTCTCCACTTCCTTGTTAAATATCAATGGCCTGCCTTGAAGCGACGAAGAAATCGGGAAGGACGAAAAGACGCCTTGTGTGGTCGACCCCGGGTGTATATGAGAGAATTGATATGCTCTTGAGGGGGAGCATTCCTGCACCTTAAGTCCCCACTCCCTAGTCTTCCATGGTATGGCTTCCTTTAAGATATCTTTCCAGTTTGTTGGGATTTTATCCAAGATATAGTGAAGGTTGGGTCCTCTTTTATGACAGCCCTTCAGTAGCGTGTTCAATTCTTGTTCATTTATCCATTCCTTTCTTTCTTCCTTCCATAGGTGACCAATCGTCCATACTCCGTTTTTGACCCAAGAGAGCCATCTCTGTTCTAGAACAAGGGGATTGTTTGCCTCGTCAGTCATTCAACTATTACCAAAAAGTGGTTGTCTTAGGACCTCATCTACGGACCTTGGCCTGTTTACTCTTTTTGTTATTATTTCTCTCCATATCCGGATCAGGGCCGACCAGTATGGGGTGGTGAATCTGCCCGCATCTTGGGCTGGTTCGTCTCTCCGCCTTCTCCTGCCTGTTTTGAGTTTCCATTCCCTAGTCATTATCCAAAACAGTCCGACCATATTTTCGTGAGAGGTTAGGTGCTAGAGCCCTGATGCTATTGAGTGCCAGTTTATTCTATGGGCTTTCTGGTTTCATCAGCAGTTTGATTACCCATTTGACTTGGAGAGCTTTTGTCTCAGCTTTAGGGTCGATGATACCCAGGCCTCCATAGAGCGGCTTCCTCGTGATGTATTGCCATGCAATCTTGGGTATGCTGTTCCTTTTATTGGAGTTCCCCCGACCATAAGTAATTCCTAGCTGAGCAGTTCAATTCCTTTAGTGAGTTGTCCGGTATTGTCCATATCGAGGTAATGTACCACATCATCGAGAATACCGAGGTGTTAAGTACCAGAGCTCTGCCAATTAGTGAGGTGAAGACACTCCCCCATCTCCCTAGTTTATTGATTTGTTTGGTTAGGATGTTTTGTGCCATCTGAGGAGCTAGACCGTCCTTAGTGATCAAGATAGCCAGGTAGCGGGTGGGTGTTTCTGGTGTATCCCATGTCATAGCCGACTCTGGACCCTGAAGAACTGGAAGATCTTCGTCTGAAAGCCACCACCCAATAGTCTTTTTCCAGTTTATCTTCATCTCAGACGCTAGTCTAAAAGCCTCCATCGCTTTGGCCAATAATTTGAAAGAGGAATTAGAAGCCCGAATCAGGACTGTCAGGTCATCGACAAACATGATGGCTGTCGGGAAGCTCATATGGTGTGCTGATCCGGCATTGACTTCCGGGAGTCTCTGAACTGAGGGGTCTTTCCTTAGAAATGATGCGATGGCTTCCATCACGAATAGGAAGATCGATGGTGCCAGAGGGTCTCCCTGTCTGACTGATCTGGATATTGGGTAGCTTTCAGACAGGAATCCATTGACCTGTACACAGCCCATGGCATCATTGTATAAGATTCTGATCCACTTTCTGAAATTCAGTCCCACTCCCATCCGTTCATACGACCAAGTCAATTGGTCCTTCATGGATGCCAGCATGGAACGGATGGGAGTGGGACCGAATTTCAGAAAGTGGATCAGAATCTTATACAATGATGCCATGGGCTGTGTACAGGTCAATGGATTCCTGTCTGAAAGCTACCCAATATCCAGATCAGTCAGACAGGGAGACCCTCTGGCACCATCGATCTTCCTATTCGTGATGGAAGCCATCGCATCATTTCTAAGGAAAGACCCCTCAGTTCAGAGACTCCCGGAAGTGAATGCTGGATCAGCACACCATATGACGGTCTATTCCTTTCTTTGTCTTTTTGTGCTTCTTGAACTGTGACATCTTGGATGGTCTCAAAGTTGTGTTTTGCAGTGTGAGTTGGGCAGGATCATAACACAGCCTAATGGCTGAATGGCACACACACTTAACTGTGGATAAACAAGCTAAGCGTTCAAATCCTGTTGGATACAATAGTGTTGGGGGGTACCCCTTTGAAAAAGGAGCAGAATGTTCACTGGGTGCAGTAAAGTTGATGACGAGGGACGGTTAACAGGGGCCCAAATATTCGCCGTTTTCGTTGGCAATTGCAGTGCGAATTTCATCAAAATAAAAAAAAACAAACGATATGCAAAAAAACAGCACAATATGACAGTTTCAGTGCAATTCGGTGCAAAATTCGTCGAAAATAACACCCATGGTTAACCACGTGTGATGACTTGACCACAAACGACTGTCACCTCAGCAGAACTGTGAGAGTGATGGCTGCTTCTTGCAAATCCACCAGCAGGTGCTATATAGCACGCAATGGATGCAGAAGAATCCATTGGGAGTGAGAGAGGGAAGAAGACAATTCAAAACATTCACTACCAACTCAAGGTCTGGCCAAATGTGGCTACAATTTGGTCTTTTTTTTTTTTTCTTTTTTTTTTTTTCACTAGATTAGTGTGAACGTAGTGTGAATGGACTGGGGGTTAATGCCAGACAAAGCACAACTGTAGCCGAATTGAATTCTTCCACCCATCCTGCAGGACAGCTAACCAAAAAATAGAATTCTGTGACCCATTTAACGATCCTGAGCTTCGTGAACAATATGGGTGTTGGTTCTGGTCTGTGAAGAGAAACAAGTGCTGCAAGCAGCAGCAGCAGAAGAAGAAGAAGAAGAAGAAGAGCTAATTCAGTACTGTAGTTCGGGAAGAGCTAATTCAGTACTGTAGTTCGGTAATTGACTCAAGCCAAGAGTACTTTGGTTGTTTGTCAGGGAAACACAGATCGCGTAGAGAATCGACCAGAGAAAGGTCCATCTAATCTTTTGCGAGGGGACAGCGCTCATGCTCGTCAGACTGGACATGATTGTTCCCGCAGCTCCGAGTCAGTTTCTCCTGTCCTCGCCCCTGACGAACAGGGGAGGTCAGACAGGTCAGAGCCTGTGGAGCATCATCATAAAGGAACCAAAGCTATGAGAGAGCAAGAACGAAGAGATCGGCGGGGTCCAAGAGACCCGCGGGACAAGTCATCTTCTGTACCAGGAGTAAGTGGTAAACCAAGGTCCTCCCACCATTCTGTTGGATCAGACCCTGGATCAAACATCACTACAACAGCATCCTTGCCAGCAGGAAGTATGGCAGGGATTACCTTTGAGCACGCAGAACCACCTGCTGTGTCCTTTTTTCCGGTAACCGGAAGCCGGTCTCACTCAACAGAAGATGCAATTGTTCCTGGAACCCTGCCTCATAGTGGAGGTCAAGGAGGTGGATCTGAGCCTGCAGTTCCTGGTACCAGATCTGCATATCCTGGTCCTAGATTTGCAGTTCCTGGTCCTAGACGTGCAGCTCCTGGTGCTAGATCTGCAATTCTTGGTCCTGGATCAGCAATGGTCTCCCAGCTTTCTGAGTCTTCACTTGCCACTCTCACAGACCCCACCAATCATCAGGCATCTGCACGAAGCTTGCTACATAGTCGAGCACCTAGTGAAGATGAACATGTCCATGATCAAGGTCAAGGGAGGTTGGCTGCTGCTATACGTATCCCTAGTGCTGAGATAATGTACAGGACGTCGAGTGTCCCAAATCTTGCGCCACAAGAACTAGCAGCAGCCGCCTTGCAGGAAGCTGATTCGGATTCTTCGGCACTGGAATCAGGAGGATCCCTGGTGATAGACTCGAGGCGTGACGACTTCTACGATCGGACAACAGACATTTCAGCACGAGGGAAAGCTCATCAGCAACAGAGGATGTCTGCGAGGATCGCTGGAGGGGCATCAAGCGATCATCTAGCGTCCTCATCAGATGTCAGCCACGCAGGAAAACTTGAACACAGCTCGGGCCTTCGCAACCCCACCTCACCTCAGGGTTCTGAGAATGTGTCACAGCAAGGCAAGCTCATGACTAGAACTGATTTCGGACAACAATCTCTGCAGAAAGGAGAGGGCCTTGAGGCTAATCAAGGATTTGCAGTGAATAACAGAGTGCTGCGTGGCATGGTGGAACCAACGACCCAGGAGTTGCAATATGATCAGATGGGAAAGCATCGTAATGGGTCTGATATGCTTGCAGCTCAGAGCATTGTGCAGGTAATAACCGTCCCGAAGAGAACTATACATGCCCACAACCCGTCTTTCATCTGTGATCTACATGTATTGTTGACATGGACCAACACAATTTCCCCTTTATTCGATTTGCCCTGCGCTCGTTTGGGTTTCATTGTTCTTAGCCCTGCTGCTGAAGCACCTTCAGAGTTCGAGAGAATCTGAAAGTTAAAAAAAGGTGACGGCCTTGAGATATCATCATTGATGATTGAACTGACCGGCCCCAGGCAATTCAACATGCTTTTGTTCTCTTCATCTCATAGTATCTGGATTCGAAGTTGAGTCTGTATTTCAACAGTTCATGGGGTGTACCAACTGAGCTAGGCCCGTTGGTGAGAGAATCTAGAAGTTCGTCCAAAAAAGAAACAATGTAAAACCTTTCGAGAGTTCTGGACAATCTGAATAAATATAAAACTTATCCAAAACTTATCTAAGACTTGAACGCCAAAATTTCCAAAAGTTGGCAACCCAGGCCATACATACCATCTTCCCCCGAACACGGCGCACCCTCATTTCGCCTTTACCTGACCGGAAATATAGCTTGTATACATTTATTATCAGGGTGCGTTAGGTTGGGGGGAAGGCGGTAGCTTGGAACCTAAAGGGGTACCATAAGAAGTCCTATCTTGCGATGCTTTCAAACTCTGAAACAAACTTGGAAACCTGAACTGTGCTGTCTTGCGTGTCACAGTCGTTTGTTTGTTTGTTTGTTTGTTTGTTTGTTTGTTTGTTTGTTTGTTTGTTTTAAACAGATCCTTATGGGCCTGGCTCCATTTCCATTCTGGGGAGCATCAGTCCGGTTCCTTTTCCACCGGCAAGTCAGAATAAAATATTACATCATGAAAACACACTCACACTTCCTTCCATCTGGCCGAAGGAACCCTGACCAGCATTGATTACTCTTGCATAATGGAGGATTGACTGTCAGCTTGCCTTACTTCCACCTTTCCTCTCAGGTCCATTGCACAAACCTGTCAGATGACTAATAAAGAGCAAGAAACGTAAGAGAAGCCACGGAAGTTACAGTCCCGGAATTTGCCCTTCAATATTATGTGACCTGTGATGGATCTTGTCCTTCTGCTGACTGGAATCTCTGTCTTCTCCACCCTGCTTCTGAGTTGTGCCAGACTTTCCATCGTATGTGAGAGACATTTATCTCTGCCACTTTGCCCCTTGCAAGCCACACCTTAGTGAATTTTGTCTTGATTCTTCTCTGTTGCTCTTCATCATCTGGCATGGACTGTCTCGTCTTGTGCCATTTACAAAGGATCTCCGCCTGAATCAAAGTCCTTGTCTCCGCCCAAACCTTCTCCCTTGGAGTTGAGAGTCCCTCAATGGTTCTACAACACCTTTCCTTCCAGATGGACCAAAGCGTTACCTTTCTGATCATTCCAAACCACGTTTTCTCTGCTTGTCGAATTGAGCTGGGATGTTAGTCCATAAGAGGAGTTGGATGGGGTGTTCAGGGAGGGAAGTCGAGAAGAGGGAGTCCCAGAGATCCGAGGCCCTCGCCCAATATTCTGTCGCCTCTCTACATCGTATCAGGCAATGTAGCATATCTTCTGGTTCATTTTCTGAACACACCGCACATAAATCTGAACTGTTAGGGGCATTCTTGCTTCTTCTGATGTGTAGCCATTGGTTAACCGGTAGAGCTACGTATGAGATGAGCCATTGGAGGCTTCTGATTTTGACCGGACGAATTGACTTGAATTTTTTCCACGGTATTTGTGGTATCTGATTAGCATCCTGATCTATTAACTTCTGCCATCTGTTCCTGATCATTGGGTCAGGATCCTTTGTTTTGAGAAGTAGGTTGTAACCCAGTTTGACTGTGTATTCTTGAATGGAAACATTAGTTTTGAGGCTTCTATTTCTGTGCAATGACTTGCCGGTTTCTGGTCGTCTGTTGCCTCTCTCTTGTCGAGGCTGTACTATCTGTAGGTTAGATTCGTTATTTTGTTGGCTAAGGGCTAACCAAGAGACCTGCCTGTAAGGAAAATTCGTGAGGGACATATTTGTAAATTCGGGAAAATACAGGCCCGTACTAACTGAATTTCCTACAGCTACCCTAACTGCGAATAGCAGACCCAGACTACCCCTAGGACAGACAGGCCTCCTCCTCCTCTCCTCTTCCTTCCTCCCCTTTCTCTTCTCCTACTCATCAATGTTCCCTCATTTCCTTTTTGTTCTTCTTCCTCATCTTCTCTCTCTCCATAGACACTTTCCAAAGCTTAGAGTAGGTAGTAGGAGGCTTTTTCACTAGTAGTGGTCTCCCAATGGGCTCATCCTTCTCTCCCATGAGAATCGCCACTTCCCTTCTTGTGATTTCATGCATGAGAGTGAGTTTCACTCACTCTCACATCACTTTTTTCCCATTTTCTCACTTGGTAGCAAATCGCAACTTTGTATTGTGCTTGTTCTAGTGTTTTGATGATGTTTCACTCTTGTTTAGTCCATTCTTTCACTCCCATGTGAATCGCCACTTCCCTTCTTGTAATTTCATGCATGACAGTGAGTTTCACTCACTCTGACTTCACGTTCTCTCCATTTTCTCACTTGGTAGCAAATCGTAACTTTGTTTTGTGCTTGTTCTAATGTTTTGATGATGTTTCAATCTTATTTAGTCCATTCCTTCACTCCCATGTGAATCGTTGTCGGCCCGAATACCCTTATAAGGGTATTTGGGCACATTTTTGCATCTTGCAGGTGCGTTTTTGACAATACTCAAGAGATTGACCCATTTCCGTATGACCATAACCAACTCTCAGGGGTTGGGGATGGCACGGACTTTTGATCTGATTAGCGAGTGCGTGGGCATGCACTTCGAGGGCACGCATGGGTTTTAGGTGGACATTGGATATGTTTATGAGAGCAGTGTCCGCACGTGGTAGCGTGAATTAGAAAGGGAGTGTGAAGAAACTACAGTAGCGCACGCGGTGCACGTTCACGTTCGAGTCCGCCAGTTGATGATCGGGGCTAAGATGCAGTCGTCGGATCCGTTTGACTTACATGCGACGGGATTAGGACCAGTGAGGTGCAAAGTGCTTGACTTCTTGGGCCGCCCATGATATTGGTCAACGACAGAAGTCGTGGCGACACTATAAAAGTTGGGGTTTTTCCCGACGCCTAGGTGGTAGAAGTGGAGCATTTCGGGGGAGATAACCTAGTAAAAAAAGTTGGAGTGACGGCGCGGTTGCGTCACATGCACGACGGCGGCAGGTAAAACTGACCCCTTCGCACAACGGGGCCGGGTGCGTAGGAGCCATAGACATGGCCAGAGGGCCAAAGAAACAATTTTTTTTTACGTTGTCTGACAAGGCCTTGGGCAAGCACGGATACCCTTTATAAGGAAGTCCGCCCTTATCATATCCAAGTTGGGCCTTGCCCTATAGGTTACAACTTTGGATTGAGACTACTAAGATCTGGGGATCGAGGCCACCAGCCAATTGCGAAGGAGTGGAGGAGTGTCTTATGGAGAAAACTGAGGGGTTGAGGGTCTTGCACTATCCCCCTTAGTTTTGCTGGGAAGTTCGATCGCGGGCACAACTGGCAAGACCGAGGGAGTACTAGCGGGTCCCTCCTTCCCACCCTCATCGGCTTCTTTTTCTTTATTCTTTATTCTTTATTTATTGTTATTATTATTACTTATTTTGGTCCGGGCCCGGTAGCGGTTTAGTTCTGAGGCCGTGGGACCCAAGAGCATAGCTCGGTGGGTACACCATTGAACTGTTGAAGTATAGGCCCGTGTTCAAGCCTAGGTGATGAAACTTGATGAGTAAAAAAAAATATTAGGCATAGGTCAGCTTGGTGGTGATATTTCTAACTTGTCGTCCTGACGTGGTCCCTCGGGACATTCGGAGAGATACTTAGACTCATGTATACATCATCATGCCCGGCGGGCGTTTCCTTTTTGCCAATAAGTAGTCCGAGGTCCGACATAACCGAGGTTGAGAGTTCGGTTTTCTGTCGGACGGACCGATCGAGAGTAGGGAGGGAATCCTTGTTGGCAGGGACGAAGACGGGGCGGATAGGTGCATGGCGGAAGAGATTTCCATCAGAGTAGCGAGGGCTGATGGACAGCGCCACCAGACAGTTGTGGGACTGAGCGATGTGAAGATGGGAGGCCGCTGCGATGGTGATCTACAACTCGTGTGTCGGACTTGGGTATGGTGGCGAAAGACTAGGCGATTTGTCGAATAGTTGGTTCCCTTCGAAGCCTCCCTCGGTTTCCCCGTTGTAGGACCGGCCGCTGACTGGCACTGCGTTAGCTCGAAAGAGGACGTGGGGGAAAAAATTTAATGAACATAGACACGGGTAGGTACATCCGAAGATGATGAAGAAGGAGGTAAGAGAAAGAATGAGTATGGCGGGGGGGATAAACTAGAACTCGCTCAATCCGGAACGGATTTGAGCGATGTAAAGGCCGAACTTGGGGTTTTGAAGTGCTGCGAATGAGATGGTGGTGACGGATTTTTGAGTCAGGCACCGGTTTGACGGCTGTGAACGGTAGAGGCTCCGTGAAATCTTTGGCACGATTCTGAATATCTCCGTGTATATCCCCTTGTTTTGACAAAATATTCATTTTCAAATTTGCTCAGTCTGGTGAATAGTGCAGCAGGCTGATGGGCCATACTAGTTTGAGAGAGAGAGAGAGAGAGAGAGAGAGAGAGAGAGAGAGAGAGAGAGAGAGAGAGAGAGAGAGAGAGAGAGAG
>BFEA01000270.1:481441-491534 GCA_003427395.1 Chara braunii
AAAAAAAAAAAAAAAAAAAAAAAAGTTGCGGCCGTGAAAACTCACAAAACAAGAAAAAGAAACAAAGCTCTGGGCGTGATTGTAGCTGTATACATTCTCGGAAGTGTTAGTGTGAGTGTGACCTCAGTGATGGCATCTCAGCCCCGTGGCCAGGTTGTCAGATTCCTGAAACTCTAAACAAAAAAAATAAGACAGAAACACGGATTCGACCGTGAAAATGGCAAGATACATTCCTGTAAGTGCCAGTGTAATGAGGGTTACAATCCTCTGAGGGATCACAACTCGAGTAGATCACTGATTCAGATTGTCAGATTCCAGAAAAAGAAAACAAGAAAAAAAAAAAACGGAAACACGGATTCGGCCTTGAAAACGGCTGGATACATCAGGGTTACAATCATATGAAACACAACTAGAGCAGATCACGGATTCCGCCCTGCCTCGTTGGCAAAGGACACATAACAAACAAAATAGAAATAAAACAGAGAAAACAACAAGTTTCAAAATGTGACCGTCTTTGTGGTGAGATGCATTCAAGACAGTGAAGACGCTGTGTCCGACATCATTGCAGTACAAAGGCCTTTTTTTTTTCCTTTTCCTTTCGTGCACGAGCAAAAGAAAAGTACAATTTATGGGACATTGCCGACCCTGTGTCCGACCGCCGAAAAGTTCGGGTACTGGCGAGCATCACGTAATTTCCCAACAATGGGGGAGGTACTGGTGGTTTAAGGCCGAGTTATGCACCCGTTCGTTTGAAAGAACGGGCTGCAAAACAACGTCTCGCACCCGGCATTCTTTGAAGACGAGTCTCCCTGACCCTAGGAAAATAATGAATCAAAGTAAAAAAAAAGGGAGACAAAAAAAAGGGAAGAAGGGAAAAGAAGGAAATAAAAATTATAATGGCCACGTACGTGGCCGTGGCCGCGGAACAGATGCAGCCACAGGATGTTCTAGGGGCTGATGAGACTGCGCCTGTTCGTTTTTTTGAACAGGCTGCAGTCTGGATAGGTACAACCATTCCAGGAGTACCCAGCCTGAGAAAGAGGCCAGGTGCTTCCGGGAATGAAAGGCCCTGGTTCCCCTAGGGGAACATCAATGATTCTGACCCTTGATCATAGGTCCGGATCAAGGGCTCAGAACAGTTACGTTTTTTTTTACTGTGGGCAAAGCATCTGCCCACAACTCCCAGCTGGCTATAAAAGTCAGCATTCCACCCAACTGCGTCACACATTTGAGGTGTTGCCCTTACTCTAATTGAGTATTGGTCAGCTTCTGGGAGGAGATGCTGCCTGGAAGTGTTGTTGCTAGAAAGAGAGGGAGCTGAGAGAGGAGTTGAGGAGAAGGTCTGCAGTTGAGGGGAAACACTGCTGGAATGCAGCCATAGCTGCTGACTGCAGCTGCAGTTGAGGGGAACTGCTGCTAGTGGTCGAGGAGGTCGACAGCCATAGTCGTGGACTGTAACCATAGCTGTGGGGAGGTGCTGTTGAAGAACGACCATAGCCAGACTGCCACCGTAGTAAGGGGGAGAATGCTGGTAGATTGGCCGAGAGTCTGTCGCGACGGAGGAGAGGGCCAACCATAACTGGTCAGCCATATCCAAAAAAGAAAGGAGGTCGCCATAGCCAACGTGCTGGGCATTGGGGTGGTGGATCGGCGGCAATGTGAGAGTGCCGCAAAAAAAATAAAAATTCTGGTGGTAAGAGGCAACGTGGAAGCGCTGCCGAAATTTTTTGGAGCAAACGGCGGTGATGCGGGAACGTTGCCGGATTTTTCGGAGGTGTGTGGCAGTGGTGCGGAAGCGCTGCTGGTTTTATTTTGGACAGTAACCTGGAAGTGCTGCCGATATAATAAAAAAAAATCTTTGAGTGATTGGAGATTGGTGAGACGTGGTGTTGCAGCGAAGTGATCACTACTGAGGGACTTGCGATTCACTTGAAATTTTGACTTTTGCGACAGTGTTGGACGAGATTTTACACGGTTTTCTTGAGTGAGCTGTCGTCAAACTTCACTCAAGGTCAGTCAGTTGATTGACTCAGATTTCCTACCACACCTATATGAACCCACACTTTGCTTGACCCTGTTCATTGAATGTTCGTTGAAAAGGTAGAGGAAAATTGTGTGAGTTATGCATGTGAATGAAAAAGTCTGACTTGTGTATGGGATTGCACTAGTTTTCTTTTGAACTTGTTTTTTTTACGTGTTGTGCAGGTAGGTAGAAGGATGCTCGAAAAGGAGATTGATTTTGTCATTTGGAGAGAAGGAAAAAAATTATTTTGTTTCTACCTTTCGCCTGTTTGTATGTAAAAGCATTTACATCTTGAGGTGAATGATTTCAACGGGTACCGTGAAAGAAACTTTGTCAATATAATGAAAAATGAAGAATATAAGACTTAGTTTGTCCTGAGGTTTTAGTTTTTCCTGAGGTTCACCCGTTCTATCCCGAAGGACCTCATCTGTTTATACCTGTCCAAAAGACTCTCATTCCTTACCTCTTCTGTTTCTTTTCGTCTAAGTGACCCTGAACTCTGAAGAATAAGAATAATTGAAAGTTACTTGCAGTGGGCACGTCCTCTATTTCTAGGAAGCATTTGGGGCGGGGGTTCGTTGCTTCAGGAGCCGGTCCTGTTATCGACCCACAGTGGACCGTTCTACGGGGGGGTACTCTCCCGATTCGATGGAGACGGCCCGACTTCTGAGATCCGAGCTTTAAGCTCGCGCGAGGAGGAGGAGTACCCCAGATCACTTCCTAGAGGGAGAGGCATGCAACACTTCAAGCAATGCACATGATCAAGAATCATCCGCAAAGCAGTCTATCATTCAATAAGATTAAGAATGCGTGGAGACAGGTCTACATGCTTAATCTTAGATTGGCGGTAGGTGAAATGAATGATTTTGGCAACATGTCTCATCAAGTCCAAACTGAGGTCGTCTGACTACCTTGTCGGCTGCATCAAGATTATTGTCAGTAGCCAACTCCTCATTAGCGGTTGTACGATTGTTTGTGAGTTCGGCCCGAGGTGGTTGAGGTTTATTTTGATATTGTATTATTGGATATTTCAAATGATGATTCAATTTTTTTTAGTTATCATTTCAGATTCGATATACCGTTCCATCGACTACGGTCGATTCCTTTCGATGTAACTATGGATGGTTGTTACAACTTTCTTTTGATTGTGTGTCTAAGGGACTAGGAAGAATTGGGTAGCACGCTTGGTTGAGACCGTCCTAGTCGACCGATGTCCGCTTCGTACTTAGGAGATCAGTGCCCTAAGGAACGAACGACGTTCGGGTCCACTTGGCTTTAACCAAGTATCTATACTACAGCGAACGAGCAAATGCCCCTCAACTGATCTACCTCAAAGCTTTCGCACATGGGTCACTAGCTCGGTAGGGATATGCCCCTAAGGGTGATGACAACCCCTTAGGGAAGGAAAATTTATGCCCCGCGGAAACCTATCCTGCCGTAGGGGATCGCGGGATGTACAGTTGGTGCACCCGGCTAGAGCGGGGAATGGACGACGATACCGCGACCGTCTCGGCGGTTCGCGGGGTTATTTTGCGTCTTTCCCGAGTTGTCTCTGTTTTCGTTTTGTTTACTCCTACGTGACATGGCCGGGAGGGATCCCGCGCTTCACAAAAAGACGGTGGCCGATGCGCTCGACAACGAGATCAACATAAATAAAAATCACGTGGGGCAGGGACCTAACAGATAATATCACGTCCATTTCACGTACCACCCGTTGGATGACCTCAATTGGATCTTTAAAAAGGAACTGTTGTGCAGTGCACCTCACGTGGTGAAAGCATACGAATGGCGGATAACTTCCGATGTTGTTCCCAAAATCTAGAAGGATCAGTTCAACTGACCCTTCGTGGTTCAATCACCGCGCGCAAATGTCATCAACTCATGCAATTGTGATCAGGATATCGACTCTTCTTCCTTGCAACATCCACTCAGTCCCAATCTTAGACCAAACCCCTCGTCAGGTCTGGCCCAACAATCCAAGTCTCAGTCCCAGCCTGTGTATCTCATCCATGCAGTCCCTCTGCTCTCGACGCATTGTCGAGGACTCAGAATGAGTTACTCGCTTGAAAGGTCGAGAGGGGGTTAGTGTTAGGACCTGCCAAATATGTATTGAGACATACAACTGGTTTCTGAGTTTTTCCAATGGAATGTATGCCTTGCTGAGTTTCCTGCTTGTTGCTGAGTTTTCTAAGTCTGAGTGTGTGCTTGCTTGCTGGTCTGTGTGCTTGTCTGAGTGCTCGTCGGTTTGAGTGTGTGTGTGACCCGCAAGGGTACTTGTCCGTGCGGAAGGCCCAAAGGGTCGATACTTACCTGTGGCCATGACATTGAGGGTTGCAGCGGGGAAAACACTAAAGTGGTGGGGAAAGAGGCCCGCGACACTTGGAGCAGAGAAAAAAGCACTCAAGTAGCAGGTAGGCCGGTACCACACCAGGAGGAGGTAGATGTGCCGGGTACGCGAGGCTGAGCAGAAGAAGACAAAGTTGGCATTTTTAGAGGGCCAATAGTTGTAGGCTAGGTCTAGGCGGGTACCAGTCCAACCAGTCTGAGTCTAGGGCCTGTACGGGCAATATCGGAGTCTGCAATGATGTTTCCCTCCGAATGGGAGGTGGTACCGGTTGCTTGGAGGCTGCATGGCCTAGGAAGTCACTCGTCAAGAGGCAAGCAGGCTGCTATATCTCCAGGAGGAGTGAAGTGCTCCTCATTCTTGGTGTGCAAGTTTGGCGACACACAGGTTGGAGCGCTTGCTGGAGCAGTGCTAGCATAGAGCAGCGCTGCTGGGGAAGGAGCAAGGATAGGAGGAGGAAGAAGACGAGGACTTGGAAGGGGGAGCGCCAAAGGTACTTACCTGGCTATGGTGGACACCATCTTCATCACCTTGGTGGGCACTGCATCTGGAAGGCCTCGCTGGGGTAGAGATGCACCAAGAAGCTTTGAGGCAGAGTCAGGCATGACGGCATGAACAGGAGCAGCCATAGCTGCTTTGTGTTGTCCTTTGCACAGCATAGCCTCGGCCTTGGAGGAAGAAGGAGAAGGGTGGCCATGGCTAGGGTGGACCCTATATGATATCTGCAGTAGAAGAGGGATTCAGACATTGATTCTGCTTCAGCCGTTCAGCATTATTATTATTATTTCTTGTTTAAATAAGAGGGGAGGAGATAAGGAGGAGGAGAGTGGTTGGCGAAGAGGAAGGGAATTATCATTTGTCTTTGCTGGTGTACTTCTTCTTCTTCTTCTTTCTTTCTTTCTTCTTCTTTTTCTTCTCTCTCTCTCCTCTCAAGTTCATTCATTTCTTTTTGCAATTGGACGGCATTGTACTTTCTCATGAATGTGTATTTCAAAATTGGCCAAGATCATAACAAGGTGCTGAACATGGTGCCCATCATAGCCAGGTAGGTACCTCGCCACTTTCCTCCTTCGCCCCCTTCTTCCTCCTTCTCAAGCTGAGCTGCTCACCATAGCCAGGCTTGAGCGCCCATCTCTCCTTCATCCTCCAGGCAGCACTCTTTAGTCCAGCACCCGCTCAAGCAGTATGTCGCCCAACCTTGCACACGGCAAATGAGGAGGAGCTACGCACTCCTCCAGAAGATATAGCGGCCTACGTGCCTCTTGGGCCGTGACTTCCAGGCCGCGTGGCCTCCAAGCAACCGGTACCTCCTCCCTTTCGGAGGGAAACATCATTGCAGGCTCTGATATTGTACGTACATGTCCGAGACTCAGGGTACTTGGACTGGTACCAGCCTACCTCTAGCCTACTGCTACCGGGCCTCTAAAAATGCCGACTTTTTGTCTTCTTCTGCTCGCTCTCGAGTACCCGAAAAATGTACCACTACTTGAGTGGTACTGGCCTACCTGCTACTTGAGTGTTTTTTCCGCTGCTCTAAGTGTCGCGGGCCTACCCCTGCTACTTGAGTGTTTCTGTTGCAACCCTCAAAGTCACGGCCAAAGGTAAATACCGGCCCTGCGGGGCCTCCAAACAAACAATTACCCTTGCGGGTCACACACACACTCAGGCCTTCAAGAGGAAATCATTCGGGGACATTCTGCATAATCACCGGTACTTTGCAAGGGGAAGTGGCTGGCCTTGGACTTGTGATGGCCTCGAACTGCCCAGGGCTGATGGGCATGTTCAAGTGAAGCTTGGTGAGGTAAATGGGATTCAGGAATTTGTTATGAATTTGAAGAATGTTCCTTTTCCCTGGAGCTTGCTGACTGGAAGAGGTGAATCAGGCATGTAACCTTGCTCTAGAACCATTGAAAGACATGAAGTGCCTTGACAAGGGTGAAAAGTTTGTTGTTAACTGGAAAGAGTGCTGTTTAAAAAGTGTGTCTCGGGCAATCGGGTGTGACACAGAGTATGTGCTGGGTGTCAAACAAGCCTTTTTTGGCCTTGCTTTTTCACCACTAGACCGAAATCCTGGTGTGGCTCTCATGGAATGCCCAATCTTGTATGAAAGGGCCAAAAAAAAAATAGAAAATAAAAATGTATAATGAGAACCCGGGTTAAGAGAAAGTTGAAGAGAATGAGACTGTCTTATTGAGAAATCTGAGTGCGAGTTACAAAAGCAAAGGATTGGAGAAGATTGCGAAATGGGACCATAAAGGGTGTCTACAAGGGGCTTATATCCTTTCCAAGGATAAGGATCTTCAAAAGAAACGGCCAATTGTACCATCTTTTTCGAGTCCTACGAACTGTGGTATGGGCTACGTTGCAAAAGGCTTGAATTTTCTGATAATGAGAATGAAACTGAGGCACTTCAACCTAGAAGGAGGTAGGCACCTGAAATCAAAAGTAAGAATGATAAATGAAAAAGCAAATGATTGCTTTGGGACCGATTGTGGGATGTTACAAGGACCTACGATGTGAAAGAGATGTTCACAAAAGTTCCAAATCAAGCAGTCATTACGGCCGTTGAGTGGCTGGTGCTGTTCTTTCGTGACAAAGGACACTCATGGCTGAGGATTAAGAGCAAAGGAAAGAAGGCGACATTTGGGAAGTCACACTGGGAAACTGGTTGGAAATCATTGAGACCAACAAAATTCCAAATTGATAACACGTATTTCTTCTCTTTGAAGCAACTGCTTAAGCAAATCATAAGGGATCCCGATGGGTGGGAGAGCGAGTCCTACTCTTGCCAATATTCTGTGCATCTATGCAGAGCAACAATTCATCACATCCATTGGGGCAGACGCGCGCTTCATTGAAGGAAACAGGTATATTGATGACCTGCTGTTGATTGGGTGGTATGACAGAACGAAGAGAGGTGAGCTTGAGAATCTGGAAAAGGTTTTGGACCGTATTGATGGGTGTTATCACAAGGGTCCGGTACTAGAGAGAACGGACGGTGGGAATGGTATCTTGGAATATCTGGAGACTAGGTTGGTCATCAGTGACCTACCTGCTTGGATTCGTACCTTTCACAAGTTCAAAACTCAAGGACAAAGGGCGTTTTGTAACCCTGAGGAGCTTTGATTCGTACGCTCCGTGGATTCAGAAATTTCCCGCTGTTTCTAGTACAATCCGCATAATTGTTGACACCAACACCAAGTTCACAACTTGGTGGAGCCTGCTGACTTTCTAGTAGGAACTGCAGGGGTTAGAGTACCCAAGGGAAACTTTTGCAGCACGTCTGAGAACGATGGCGAAGAGAGAAGTCACAAAATTTTGGAAACACAGGTGCATTTGCTGAATAAATTGCCGGAGAACTAGGGTTAAGGGAGGGTGGGTGGGTAGAAGAGGAGGTGGAAGGGACTTGGGTATGTGGGACTGGGTGTTGGAGAGAGAAAAATGGAAAAGGGCCTCGATTAGCCGCCGGGCAGAGAAACGTTCGACTGGGCTCACGGGTCCTGGAAACAGGGCTTGAGCCGTACCTTTTTTAGGTAGCGTTTGTGGATAGCCCAGATTTGGTTTTGTCTTTTTATCTTTCTGCCTTTTCTTCTTCTTCTTTTTTTTCTTTTCGTTTTTTTTCTTTTTTCTTTTTTCTACTGTGTGGCTGCGGTAGTACTCGCATTTTTTCAAACGGTCTTCCGTAGTAGATAACAGTGATGAGTTTGAGAGTTTTACTCCTCTTGCCCTGAGCAGCAGGACAGAAGGGTCGAGCTCCGGTTAAATTTTGCTGGCGTTGGAGGTGTTTTTTGCTGTGATAGTAAAGTCCATGGACACCTTCAGTTGATTTTTGAAGACCGGCAGGCACGCACACACACAGAAAACTCGGCGGAATGCGGGAATCTCAGCAAGGCATACATTCCAGCTGCAAAACTCAGAAATCAGCAGTGTTCTCCGTCTGTGTTTTGGCGGGTCATTACAAGTGCCTTTTTCTTTCTTTTTTTTTTTTTTGTGGACCGATGGACCACGGATCAGATATTACTGATCAGAACAGATACTACACTTGATCTTAGCCAAAAGGCCGAGAAAGGTATTATTAGTATTTAATTACATGTGCCATTTGTTTGCTGCTGTTGTTATTTTCTCTCCTTCTGGACTTTCATTGGTATGTAGCATGAGTTGGTCTTCTAAATTTGCTTTCAAAAGATTGCAAATCTGTACCTCTTCTTCGTGAGTGCTGTTGGCAGGTTGTGAACTGATAACTATTCCTAATAATGTGGAAGCTCACCTTGTTGGCAATGTAGCTGTTTGTTTTGTTTTGTTTTGTTTTGTTTTGTTTTGTTTTGTTTTGCGTTTTGTTTCAAACAAAGAGTTTGTGTACAGAAGAAAAGAGGGGGAAAAGGCAGTTTCTCAGACTAGAGGATGACTTTTTTCTTAAGAACAAAGAAAGAAAAGTGGACGATACTGAGAATTTCGATGGCCATAATGGGGGATTCTAGAAAGAGTAGATTCAGGATAACATTGCTTACTTTGCCATTGGGAAAGAAACCACATTAATTCTCCCTAGAATAGGGCAAGCCTCTTGTGTAAAATCCTGTTATTTTGTTTATTTATTTATTTACTGGATTACCTGGCTGGCGAGCCGTGCCCTTGCGGCTTGGAAACCTGCCAGGGTCAATCTGGCGAAGTGATTACTGGGGAAGGGAATTTCTTTTTCTTTAGAAACAAGTGGGTGTGTGCCGGTGCTGCACAAGTAGGATATGCATCATTCTGTATGTTTCACATTTTTATTCGGTTGTTCATGTTCAAGGGTTTTAGGAATGAGGGTGGGGGGTTGGAGGATGGTGAGAAGAAGAAGAAGGAGAAGAAGAAGGAGGAGAAGAAGGAGGAGAAGAAGGAGGAGAAGAAAGAGGAGAGGAAGGAGAGGAAGGAGGAGTGGAAGGAGAAGAAGAAGAAGAAGGAGAAGAGGAACAAGAAGGAGAAGGCGAAGGAGGAGGAGGAGGAGAGGAGGAGAAGGAGGAGGAGGAGGAGAAGGAGAAGGAGAAGGAGGAGGATAAGGTGAAGGAGAAGGAGGAGGAGAAGGAGAAGAAGAAGGAGGAGAAGGAGAAGAAGGAGAAGGCGAAGGAGAAGGAGAAGGCGAAGAACGCAAAGAAGAAGAAGAAGAACGCAAAGAAGAAGAAGAAGAAGAAGAAGAAGAAGAAGAAGAAGAAGAAGAAGAAGAAGAAGAAGAAGAAGAAAGCGAAGAAGAAGAAGAAGGCAAAGAAGGCGAAGAAGGCGAAGAAGGCGAAGAAGGCAAAGAACGCGAAGAAGAAGAAGGCGAAGAAAAAGAAGAAGGCGAAGAAGAAGAAGAAGGCGAAGAAGAAGAAGAAGGCGAAAAAGGCGAAGAAGAAGGCAGCGAAGAAGAAGAAGGTGAAGAAGAAGAAGGCGAAGAAGGCGAAGAAGAAGAAGGAGAAGAAGAGGAAGAAGAAGAAGAAGAAGAAGGCGAAGAAGAAGAAGAAGGCGAAGAAGAAGGCGAAGAAGAAGGCGAAGAAGAAGGCGAAGAAGAAGGTGAAAAAGGCGAAGAAGAAGGCGAAGAAGAAGGCGAAGAAGAAGGCGAAGAAGAAGAAGGCGAAGAAGAAGGAGAAGAAGAATATAATATAAGGGTAATAAACTGAACAGCACAAAAAACCACTGTTCTCATGGAGGACAAAAAGCCATTCGAAAAACAACCTTTCATCAAACACCACATACAATACAATTCGCATCCC
>BFEA01000270.1:512422-535871 GCA_003427395.1 Chara braunii
AACTTGGATTTGAGTTGAGTTGCAAGCTACCATATCTCCGAGTTTGAGTTGGGTGCACAGCGCCAAGTTATTCTCATCTGTTGCATGCATGTTTGAGTGTGAATTTGCAAGACTGGTTTCATCATACTCCTTCATGCTTTATAGCACATGAATGCAACCACACTAGTCCTACCACGTTTCCCTCCATCCCTTCTTGTTTCCACGCAGCCCCACCTACCCCTTCCATCACATCTTCGGTAGAGATAACCGGTCGCCTCATCCAACACATCACGTCCAACATCCATCTTCAGAGGGCAAGAACGCAGTGCTCAAACACCAGACGCAGACAGAGTGCCGAAGAAGCGAGAAGAAGAAGTGAAAAGAAGAAGAAGAAATCCTGTTCACACGGAGGACAACAGGATAATTCCTTCGTCAAACACCGCCAAAAAGTACGCATTCCCTCAACGTGTTTCGACTTGCGCCTACACAAGTCTCAGCAGGAGGACCAAATCAAGATAAGAAGGAGCATAGTCCTTCATGCTTTATAGCACATGAATGCAACCACACTAGTCCTACCACGTTTCCGTCCATCCCTTCTTCTTTCCACGCAGCCCCACGTACCCGTTCCGTCACATCTTCGGTAGAGGTAACCGGTCGCCTCATCCAACACATCACGTCCAAAAAAATCCATCTTCGGAGGGCAAGGATGCAGCGCTCAAACACCAGACGCGGACAGAGTGCCGAAGAAGTGAGAAGAAGAAGCGAGAAGAAGAAGAAGAAGAAGAAGAAGAAGAAGAAGAAGAAGAAGAATTCACAGGTATAAAAGAACAAACAAAATCCTGTTCACACGGAGGACGACAAGAAGAATTCCTTGATCAAACCCAGCCCCTAGTATACAGGCCCGCCTATTTTTTCAGCTCAGCCCTGTTTTTCCAAATTAAAAGGGTCCCGACACTATTATCAGCCCCTCCCAACGGTCACGCCTTCGGATGCTGCAGTGTCCTGTAATCTAGTACAGGTGGGGGTAGACCTGGAGGATCAAAGATCCCCAGGGACCACCCACCACCCTGGCGAACCTGGCCAGGGATCCGAAGAAGAAGAAGAAGAAGAAGAAGAAGAAGAAGAAGAAGAAGAAGAAGAAGGAGGAGGAGGAGGAGGAGGAGGAGGAGGAGGAGGAGGAGAAGAAGAAGAAGAAGAAGAAGAAGAAGAAGAACCCAGCCCATGTGGCGGAATGGTACACCCATGAGGTGATGATAAACAGAGCTGATTCCGAATCCTTTTTTTTTTTTCCCTTGTTTAGCTGAGTCCGAATCCTGATGGGATCACATGAATAAAAATAACTCTGGGGGCGGTAAGTTCCATGATGATACCTCAAGGCTGTCGCCGTTTTAAGAAAACATCAAAAAAAAAAAAAAAAAAAAGATTATGTCAACAGTGTACGTTCTCTTTTATCCACGACTCCTGTGAGTCTGACACGGACCAGCTTGGAGGCGCATGTTACTGATGAACTTGGCTGCATTGATAAATGTCAATCCCTCCCTCTTTTTCTTCTTTCGTACTGTTTTTCAAATGGGAATCTCTCTTGTTTTATGAATGCCTTCTTCAGTTGCAGGTTGAGCCTGCTACAAGTGAAGATAATTACGATGACGAGGACTGGGAGGAATGTGAGGACGACATGGGAGAAAATGCTGGACCATGTGGCAATGTTAGTGAACCAGCAGCAAGCGATCTGGTTCAAAGTGTGCTTCACGTGGATCGAGGGACTGGATCTGGGACACAGGAGAAGAAAAACCAATCTATTTTTCAGGGAAAGCTAGGAGAATTCGAATCCAATCTGGCTCTGGCTGTGGACCGAAAGGAAGCGCCACAGTCTGACCATTCACAGGCCAGTCTCGGGAAAGCAGCGATGATCGCAGAAGGGCCTCCCGATATCGGCTATTTTCTTCAGCGGTTGGAGAGCTTGCGAACTTTTGTCAGTATCTATCCTTTACCGTTAAGAAAAATGCCTTTATTTATTATTTTCAATATTTTGTTATTATTATTAATGACTTTATTGAAGTTCATTCATATTCTGCTCAAGTATTCAGACAATCAGTTCAATGCGCAGTGCCCAGAAAACAGAAAAATGAGTTTGGCACCGCCCCGCATACTCGCCCGGCCAGAAAACTCCCCTCTGTGGTTTGGACCTCCAGCAACTTGTTGTAGGCGAGTACTCGCCTCCACCGGTGAGGTACCTGGGTGTAACACCCTTTTTGGGGGAGGTACCTCTTTGGAACCCTCCCACTTGGGAGGCTGGATGTCTTTGTGCCAACATCCAGTCTGAGCCCTTCTGTCCTCTACTAACACCGGAAGGACCATTGTTGACCGGTTGCTAGCACTGGTCCAGCCGCCGTACAGCACCCGTGGAGTGAGGGCCTCGTTCTACAGAAGTCGCTCATGAAATTCATGCTGGATTACTTTCTGGCGACTGGCCACTGAGGGTGAGTCGGTGAAGCGGTACCTGGTTTAGGCGAGTTTTTGGGCACTTGTTTTTTGGAACCATGAGAATTTGCATTTGGTGGCAAGTGAGGCGCAATATCAAAATGGGAAAAGGAAAAGCAAAAGGTTTGCCAGTTTCTTTAGTTTTCTTTTCTTTTTCTTTACCTTTTCTTTTTTCTTCTTCCCCCCCCCTTCTCTTCTTTTTCCTTTTTCTCTAGATGCTGCCTATGTTGGGTTTTCTTGCTAGCAAAATGCGTTCTCCTTACGGCCTTTACCTCTGCGTATCTTCGAAGTGAATGCTCGCTTGCATCCACTCTGTGGCAATGTTTCTTCTCCACTACTCCCTCCCAAGGGCCCCTCCATCTCATTTGCTGCTTTGGTTTGTCGCACCTCCTCCGAGCCCGGCTAATTTCCAATCAAACACCATTTGAGGGGCTAGTTTGAAGGTCGCATAATCCGTTAATACCGTTATCGAACTCAAACCAGCCGTTCGCATGGAACCTATTCAAGACACCGCCAGCCATGCACATTACATCTCCTCTCATTTGCCCTGGACTCAATTCGGGCAACTTTTCCTCCACTGCACCTCTCACCTTGCAGAGGAAGCCGTACTTGTTGAAGCCTTTGACGCTTGTGAACTTCCCATCGGTGGTGGACTGACATGCAGGGCCAAAGCAGACGAGCCCCTGAGACGACATGCAAGGGCAATTACATCTCCTGGCATTAGAGCTGGAGCCAAGCTTACTGGATTTTTCAAGCAACTGATGTGTCCATCATTATTATTTTTCTGATGTGTCTGCAATATGTGCAGATGTGAAGCTTTTCACGTACAGTGTATCTTGCTGTTTGCCCAAAAAGATGGAATAACTTGCCTGTGTGCCTGAACTGTCCTGCTGTTCAACTGAAACGTCCATACCTTGTTTTTCTTTTTTTCCCGGGAAAAAGTAGAGTATGCCATTATCAAAGCAACGAAGACTCGATGCTGCTGGTGGGGCGCGACTTGCGCCCAGCGTCCGTAGCAGGCTTACGGCGCCCAGGGCATGACCAACTGCTCTGCTCCCTGTGAGCGGAGGGTAGGGACCGGCACTGGCGTAGGGGACACGTGTGTAGCCACGTGTTTTTTCTTCGACATCCGGAGGAGCGTGCTGTCAAGTATCGACCAGGAGAAGAAGCAGGTGATATTCCAGCAATCGTAGGCTTATGGAGCCGGAGACATGACCAACTGTTCTGCTCCCTGTGAGTGGAGAGGGCACATGAGTGAAGCATTGTTCTTATCAGCCGGACGAGTCGAGTCAAGTGTTGTCAGAAGAAGAGTCATAGGAGAGGCATTTTGTCCAAGGGAGAAGGAGGGAGAAATCAATTGTGACAGGGAGATATGTGGCATGGCATGAGTCCATTTTTAGTCAACCGATCTTCTGAATACTCTTCAGACTATCGGTGGGCAGGGGTCAGTGCTATTAGAGGGGATATGTGTGACGCCATGTGTTTTTTCTTTGACATCCAGAGGAGCTCGCCTTCGAGTGTCGTCAAAAGATGTGGAATAGTCAGAAGTGGGTGGTATCCCAGCCATCGCAGGATTACGGCGCCTGGGGCATGACCAACTGTTCTGCTCCCATCGTTTTGTTCATCGTTTCGTTCTACTTTTGTCATCCAGAGGAGTGTGCTGCCAAGTGTCGTCAGAAAAATAGCCACAGGATAGGCATTCTGCCTCAGGGAGAAGAGGGGTAATACCGGTTGTGGCAGGGAGACACGTGGCATGGCATGAGTCCATCTCTAGTCAACCGGTCTTCAAAATTCTCGGTCAACCTTTTTTCAGAGGGGAAGAGGGGTGAGGAGGGTGGAGAGGACAGGAGTATTTGAAGAAGCAGCCATCGCGAGGAGCGTGTCAGACGAGGAAAAAGGAGCTGGTCAGCTTTACGCTTCAAGAACACAGAAACGAGTGATGTATTGGCATCCTCTCATCACTCATCCACATACCTCCTTCTTGTCCTATAAACCTTAACCTGATTGATCCCACTAGCCAGTCCATCCAATGAGAATCTATTTCTTCTTTTTTTCTATTTCTGAACGTAATGTAATGAACCCAGATCGTGAAGACAGTTGTCAACAATGCAAGCCCAGATAAATGCCCATCGGCTGATGATTACTAGTAGTCAAAATCGTAACCAGACAGAATGAGGTGAGGTAATCATACACAGACGAAGAGAGAGGAGGGAGAAGAGACAAAGGAGAGGAAAGTACAATGCCCACTCCTGCTTCGGGCTCTCCTCTCTACTACCACCTCAGTAGTCAATAGTCTGATCGAGTATCCGGAATAGCCTCACTGTGCCACGTGGCACGTCTAATCAGTCCCACATCAGCATCTGGAGCAATGTCAACACGAAGACCACCAGGTACGTATCCTCGAACTCTCCACAGTCCTGATCTCCTCCTGAAGTGACGATGAAACAAAACAGCAATGCCGATTATGTAGTCCTAACCATAGAACACGTGGCAGCAGCCACGTCAGCCAATGATACACGTGGCAGCAGCCACATCAGCAATAGCGCATAGCAGCTGCCACGTCAGCATGCCAAGAAGACAGGAGCAAGCCGACCACAATGCCGGACTAGCAGCACAACACCAAGTTACAATGCCAGCGTCACAGCGTCGAGCCAGCGTCGAAGTCAACGCGTGAAGTCAGCATCAACGCAAGATAGAATGAATGTCAAAGCCAGGAAGTCAAATTATTCTTATGTAGTGTTGACGCGAGGTCTGGACCCCGGATGTTGTATCCCTCGGCCGTCCAGATCTCAATGCGAATGAGGGCCCAAATTGACTTGAAACCGAATTCCCTCCGGCCTGGATGCTGTCTGGGTACCTGCGCACAACAAGTGAGTGTATCCAACCAAGGGCCTGGGTGCGGTACCTTTGACTTTACAGTNTGTCTGGGTACCTGCGCACAACAAGTGAGTGTATCCAACCAAGGGCCTGGGTGCGGTACCTTTGACTTTACAGTTGACTTTGACTCTTGAATTTCTTGTGTGCAGTGTTCGGTCACACAACCATTCACGACAGACTCAGACCTGGGCGTGTCTTGGTCACACAGCCCAGCGCCGACCATCTCAGGTCTGTGTGGCCTGGGGCTGAGTTTTGGGCCCCAGGCTACTTCTGAACAGAGTTATTACATTCCTGCCGGCCCATTTTCGAGTTCCACCGCAGAAATATTTAAGACTTTAACCCTCGTTAATAAGCAGCGACAATATCAGGAGCAGTTTTTCAAGTAGTTCTCGTTTACTAAACCGTCTGTCCTCAGATGGTGCTTGAGTTTTAAAACGCACCTTGAACTGCTTCTGAGGTCGTCCACGTCCTCCCGTAGAGAAGTAAGCACGCTCTATGATTCTGTCAACCTCGTATCCACCATCCATGTCTGATGGAATCATAGAGGGTCTGTGTGGAAACTCATTTCCTTCTACGTACGACAACAACTTGGACGCATGAAAGACAAGATATGTTTTGAGATGAGGGGGAATATCAACTCGATAAGACGGTCCTTCTGCATCTCCAATTACCTTGAGAACTTCCCAGGGTCCAAAATAGACAGGTAACAATTTCTGGGACACATCTTCTTCTAGTGAAAACTCTTTAGATTTTACCCAAACCAAATCACCCTCTTTGAATGTAGACGGTCGACGGTGCTTGTTGGCTTGTTCAATCATCCATAGTTGAGCTTTCCTTAGATTATCTTTAACTTTCTGAATGTCCTCCTGAAACAAGATTGCATACTCTCGGGTCCCTGGGGGCAACTCTTTAGGCTTCCACCCTTTGTGAAGTGCATTCGGGGTTCGTACCGTAGAAGTGTGAACACTATTGTTATATGCACTCGCAATTTTGGGTAAGTTTTCATCCCAATCAATCTGATTGGGTCTAATATACATACGCAAAAGTTGCTGGAACAGACGATTCATCTGTTCAGTCTGGCCATTCGTTTCGGGATGCCTCCCTGACGATAAGGTCAGCCATGTGCCATAGGCTTCCATCAGCTTTTGCCATGGCAGACTGGTGAACCTGACATCTCGATCAGACACAATGGTTTCAGGGAACCCATACTCAGTGACCCATCGCATATGAAATTTTTGAATGACAAGTTCAGTACGCGCTTCTGCTGGTAAGGGAACAAACATAGCGTATTTAGATACACGAACCACAATTACCATCACTTGACTATTACCATTGCGACGTTTAACCAGACTCATGAAGTCAATTGAGATAGACTCACCTGGTTCTCTTGGTGTAGGTAATGGCTTGAGAAGTCCAAGGGGATTCTCATGCGACGGCTTGTTTCTGTGACACACTAAACAAGTACGAACATATGTATGTACATCTTCTTTAAGTCCCTTCGATTCGAAACGTTTTCTGACTTCAGCATATGTTTTCTTGAAACCAAAATGACCCTCAGAATCGTGACATTCCCCAATCAACAAACTTTTAATCTCTTCCTTATGAGGAATGCACAGTCTTTGTTTGGTTTGGTCAATCAAGAACAACAATCCATCAGTCAGTCTATAGTTGGGTAGTTGGGACGGATCTCGTACAAGGATATCCATGATTGGTTTCCATATAGGATCAGTCGCATATCCTTGGCGAATTTGTTCTTTCAGATCATTCCTAACATCCAAGTATGAGACAATTGCACCAAAGAAATCACTTCGTCTAGACAATGCATCTGCAACCACATTAGACTTACCTTTGATCGTTTTCAATTCAAAATCGAAGGTATCAATAAATGCAGACCATCGTACCAGCTTATCAGAGAGCCTAGGTTGTGTTTTTATCCACTTCACAGTAGAGAGGTCTGAGTACACAGTAAAGTGCCTCCCTAATAAGTAGTGTTTCCATGTGTTTAGTGCATAGACTAAGGCATACAACTCCCTTTCATAAGTGGAGTTGGCAACCTTTTCCGACGGCAGTCGTGCAAACATAAATTATATGGGCTTATAGCCCTTGCCGTCATCCTGCTGGAGAACAGCGCCAATCCCATACTGACTTGGGTCAGTGGTGACAATGAAAGGCAAAGACGGGTCAGCAATCTTAAGGACGGGGTAGTGAGTCAGGGCATACTTCAATTTCCGAAAGGAAGACTCACAATCCTTATCCCACAACCAAATAGTTTCTTTCTTTAACAATCTTCGCATTGGGGCAGCAATCAGTGAGAAGTTCTTAACAAACTTCTTGTAGTAACTGGCTAAACCAAGGAAAGATCGCAATTCAGTTATAGACTTAGGTTGTGGCCAATCTCTAATTGCGTCCGGCCTTAAACCTTCTTCGTTCACTATGTGTCCTAAGGATAACACTTCGGACTTAGCAAACTCAGACTTCTTGGGATTGATTTTGAAGTTGCCCTCACGCAACTTCCCTAGCACCAGACGAAGGTGCTTCTCATGATCTTCTAGTGTCTTACTGTATACTAAAATATCATCGAGATAGACAATGACAAACTTGTCCAACCATTGACGAAACAAGTCATTCATTGACCTTTGAAAAGTAGCAGGGGCATTCGTTAATCCGAAGGGCATTACCACAAACTCGTAGTGGTCATACCTGGTCCGGAAAGCGGTCTTATGCTGATCGGAGGGTTCCACCTCGATCTGGCGGTACCCAGATTTCAAGTCGATCTTGCTAAAGTACCTGCATCCCTGTAACTGGTCAAATAAGTCGTCAATTCGTGGATGAGGTTCGACATTCTTAACAGTGACGACATTCAACCCTCTATAATCAATACAGAGATGCAACTCACCTTCCTTTTTGGGCAGAAATAGGACAGGGGCACCATAAGGAGAAGAGTTAGGGCGAATCCATCCTTTCTCTGTTAAGTCTTGCAGTTGTTTTCTCAGTTCCTCAAGTTCCCTAACAGACATTCGATAGATAGGGCCCTTGGGAATCTTACTGCCAGGAATAATTTCAATGGTGTGCTTTATAGCACGCTTAGTTATTCCTGTCGGTTCGGTGAATAATTCTTTGTATTCATTTAAAAGTTTTTCAATCGAAGGAGGGTAGGAAGTAGATCATTCACATGCTTTCTTAACCAAGACCATCATTACTTCCTGCTCCAACTTTTTCTTTGAAACCATCGATCGAAATGTTGGGTAACTCATACAACAAAAAGAGAGACTAGAGTCAGACCTAGACTTATGAAACAATTTGATAGATTTCAATTCAGATTGTGCGTCTCGCAATTGCACAACCTTTTCTTTGAACTTAATGTCTGGGTTGGCTTCCTCGTGCCAATCCATTCCCAGAATCAAGTCAAACGGTAGGTTCTTTTCTACAAGGAAGGATACCTCGTGAAGAATTATCTTCCCTTCCTTGGTTCAAAATTGACACTTCACACGATCAACATACTGTGAGAGAGTGATCGTGCTTTTGTCAGCCAAAACAGACGTGATAGGTCTAGACAAGTTCTTCACCTTCATTCCGAGATGCAACTTGCGGATTGCTTTCTCGGATATGTAGGATCGCGTGGATCCTGAGTCCAACAGAGCACCTACGCGTGTACGTGCGATTTCTACATCCGCGAGTAGTAGGTCACCCTTAGACTTAACTTTCTTAGCCCACGAGCTTCGTAATGCCAACAACTCGTTACCAAGCTCGTCAAGAGAGTCGTCCAGAGAGAGAGAACATAAGACAGGTTCAGGGTGTTCCGGACGATGGGCCGAAGAAGAACCATCCTCTGCCATGCGAGTCAAAAGGTTGGAAGGGTTAGTAGGCGCCTTACCTTCATCTTGATCCAAACCTTTAAACTCAGTAGGAGCAGATGCTACTCCTACTGGCGGCTCGCTTTTGGGTTCCGGATCAATGGGCACCATGCAATTACATGCCCTGCAATGCCACACTTCAGGCATTGTGCGTTGTCTATTCGTTCCTGCCACGTTTCTTGTGATAGGCCCATCTTTTCCCACGGCTTCCCGGCCGCAATTCTGGGGTGCTCTGGGAACGAGCGTGGTTTCTTCTTCTTGACTGGCGGTCGTGGTCCTCCCTTGTTGACCACGGCAGCACTGACTTCCCCCTTCCCGGAATCACTGCTGCTCGCCACACCCTCGACCTCCAATGGCCACTTCTCCACAATATAGTCATAAAAAACGACGAGGGTGTGGTCCTGGCGCTTTTGGCGCCAAAGTATCCGCTTACCTGTACCTGCACCACCACCATACTTCACAACAGACGCATAAGAGCTCTTAACCTGAGAAGTCATTTGCTCTCGTTGGAGAGCCAGATCCCGAAATTGCCTATAAGTATACTTACCAGACTTGGACTCTGCCACGAGTTGTCCGCGAATGGGCTCGGGCAGAGCACGAGAATAGATGTACAAGACCTGGTTGTCTTGCAGGTTCAATCCCGGAACCTGCAGCAACCGATCAACTTCTAGGGATAACGACTCCACAGAGGTCCAATGCTTCTTACCAATCGTGGTGAGCTGGTCAAAGGCCTTGTCGGCCGTCGTTTTGTCCAAAAACCGTTCCTTGATCTTCCCAAGGAACTGTTTGAGGTTCAAAGTTCCAGCCCACTCCCCGATGTCATCGAACCCTGCGGCAGCCACTCCCTAGCTTCCACACCAAGACAAGAGGTAGAGAATGCAGCCTGGGATTCAGGTTCGACAGGGGCCGTGCTACAGTACGTTTGAATCTCTGCGATCCACAAAAGAAGATTTTCGTCTTTCTTATTACAAAACGTGAAAGGCAATTTCATTTTAACTTTTTCTTTCTTCTTTGGTTTCTCAGGTTGTGGGGTGGTGACTTTGCTTCCTCCGGGAGACTTCGGCGCACTCGAAGGTTCCCCTTTCTATATATATATATATATATATATATATATATCGTCACAAACAGAACTGCCCGATAATATATATATATAGATATATATATGACGATATATATGACGATATATATATATATATATATAAACTCCGACGAAACAGTTTGTCACAACCCCTCGTTTGTTGTCCTCTTCTCTCTCTCTGCCTACGGTTTACCGGGCAGTTCTATTTGTGACGATATATATATATATATATTCTCTTCCAGTTTCTTCTGTTCCGGTTTCTGAGTTTCTATTTTAAGAGACTTCATTGCATCTCCCATTAGTTTCTCTGGCTTTTCAGTCTTTTCTTCCTTGACCTTTTCCTTTCCCTTGACCAGATTCTTGACTATCCGGAGTCCTGCGACGACATCATCGATTTGTGACTGCATCCGTTCACCATACTGATCGATTTTCATTTGCAGATGGGCAAGGTAATTCACAAGCTGAGCCAAAGAAATTTCTTGTTCTTCCCCTTCGATCTTAACAACAGTTTGTCTAATTCTTGCACTTTATGTTCTTGCTGTTCACTCTTTTTCTTTCTTAATTCTTCTTTCCTCTTCTTCTCTCTCTCTAGTGCTTCTTCAAGTTGTCTGATGTTTTCATCCACGGTTTCTTCAGACACATCCCTTTCTCCTTCTTCTTTCTGTTCAGCAATCTTGGAGAGTTGATCCATGATATACTTATCAAGTGCCTGACGACACTTGATTAGTATATCCTGAACCTGCAAGATGTCGGTTATGCAATGCTTTCAAATCGAACAGGCTTCGGACGTGAGCCTCAACATCTTCACCGGCATCATGTAGTTCAGAAATCAGTTTGTCCAAACAGGCAATCAAGACTTGTTTCCGCTCTTTTACTTGCTGCTTCGTTCGGGGGTCGGGAGTCTCCTCATCAACAACGAACATGAGTGAGACTGGGTAGAAGAGAAGTGGAATAAAACGTGTGAGCACTGACAATTTCAGAGAATTCCAGAGAAAAGACATTGTGACGTGCGTCTGCCGCACAATAAATACTCAATTAACGGTAATAAATTCCACGGCCGCACTGATCTACAACAGCAAGATTTCAAAGAACCGAAGAAAAAGAATGAGATACAATTATTTCTATTTTCTAACTATCGTTGTGCTTTGTCTGTCCGTGTGATGACGTCCTAAACAAGAGTGTATAGGTACCACTTCAGACCCGTGTGATCAGACACAACACACAAGTAAGTACACAAGCACCACAACACAGCAAACGACAGGTAAGTATGCCGACAACAATCACAAAACAGTTTGTCAGCAATCTTCGTCATTTTGTTGTGTCTTCTTGATATCAGTGTGATCACGCACTCCCCCTGACAGCTGGCACTACAACTGTGTAATCTATCCAGTCAGTTGTACCGCTGTCGTCTTTAGAGTGCACCTCTTACTTGGCAGTATCCTGCCTGCCACGTGTCATCCTGGAGTGCCAACATAGCAAATGTTGCCACGTCAGCACTCTGTTCCACAGTGTTCAGTCTATCAATAATTGGATGCCATGTCAGCAAATGTGTAGTCTGATCCTCGCCACGTGCCACTTCCAAGCATAACGTGAGATACCGTTCCAGCCAGTCAGATCATGCCACGTCAGCCGAGGAGTTCAATGCCACGTCAGCAGGCGGACACCACCTTATAAGACAGGTGTGATGACCTGCTCCTGCCACGTCAACAATCAATCTTCGTTCCTCCAGGCCACGTCAACATCTACAATAGACCCTGTCGCGTGTCAGAAGCACAAAGAGTGCCACATCAGCAATCAACAGGGTCTTCAGACGCAACACGATATGTGCCACGTCAGCAAGGAACCGCGATTCCACGTCACTGTCGTGATCCTGGCTGGCGTGTGGTATCCTTTGTCGCGATCCCGACTGCCACGTCAGCAGCCTGGGATGTCTTCTCGTCGGCAGAGTCTGTACCTCGTCAGCTTTTCTTCTCGCTAGTGAATCTCCACTTCGTCAACAAACCCCAACAGTGTATCCTTGCCAGAGAGGTATGTACCACGTTAACAACCCCAGTGTTTCCCTTGCCATGTCATCACCTACTCAACCTTACTTACCTGCGCGCCACCTGGCGCGTACTCAATGTACAAATGTCGTCGTCAGGAGAACTGCTCCGATACCAAATTGTAATGAACCCAGATCGTGAAGACAGTTGTCAACAATGCAAGCCCAGATAAATGTCCATCGGCTGATGATTACTAGTAGTCAAAATCGTAACCAGACAGAATGAGGTGAGGTAATCATACACAGATGAAGAGAGAGGAGGGAGAAGAGACAAAGGACAGGAAAGTACAATGCCCACTCCTGCTTCGGGCTCTCCTCTCTACTACCACCTCAGTAATCAATAGTCTGATCGAGTATCCGGAATAGCCTCAACGTGCCACGTGGCACGTCTAATCAGTCCCACATCAACATCTGGAGCAATGTCAGCACGAAGACCACCAGGTACGTATCCTCGAACTCTCCACAGTCCTGATCTCCTCCTGAAGTGACGATGAAACAAAACAGCAATGCCGATTACGTAGTCCCAACCATAGAACAAGTGGCAGCAGCCACGTCAGCCAATGATACACGTGGCAGCAGCCACGTCAGCCAATGATACACGTGGCAGCAGCCACATCAGCGATAGCGCATAGYAGCTGCCACGTCAGCATGCCAAGAAGAYAGGAGCAAGCCGGCCACCATGTCGGACTAGCAGCGCATCACCAAGTTACAATGCCAGCGTCGCAGCGTCGAGCCAGCGTTGCAGTCAACGCGTGAAGTCAGCATCAACGCAAGACAGAATGAATGTCAAAGCCAGGAAGTCAATTCTTATGTAGTGTTGACGCGAGGTTTGGACCCGGATGCTGTATCCCTCGGCCGTCCAGATCTCAATGCAAATGAGGGCCCAGATTGACTTGAAACCAAATTCCCTCCGGCCTGGATGCTGTCTGGGTACCTGCGCACAACAAGTGAGTGTATCCAACCAAGGGCCTGGGTGCGGTACCTTTGACTTTACAGTTGACTTTGACTCTTGAATTTCCTGTGTGCAGTGTTCGGTCACACAGCCATTCATGACAAAATCAGACCTGGGCGTGTCTTGGTCACACAGCCCAGCGCAGACCATCTCAGGTCTGCGTGGCCTGGGGCTGAGTTATGGGCCCCAGGCTACTTCTGAACAGGAAAAAGAGATACGACTGCTACGCTTAGGGGCGGAGGCCGATTCTTTGGAACCCCCTGAGCGCCCCGAAACTGGATTTAACGGACTCGGAGTCAAAATCGCGACAAAACCAGTGCCATGGCAGGACATTTGCGATGGAGTGACCCTGGAAGAACACGTGGCCATTCGGGAACAAGATGCGCAAATGATGGCTACGGTATTTTCTTAGCGGTCGGATAATTCTTTCATCTCCGCACCACCACCCGAAAACACCAAACGAGTAAGTACTAAACAGATCGACGTATAGATATGGAACCAGTCGTACGAGTTATACGTGCCCTACTACGTACCCGACGAGATTCATCACCTAATCGCAGACATTCTAAAGGGATATCAGGAAGTGATTAGTGTGACTGACACAGATATTGGATCATCATTAGTCATACAACGTGAAATTCAGACCGGAAACCATCCTCCCATCCACTGTAAGCCTTACAGATATTCCCTAGTTGAGCGGAAAACAACTCTTCAACGGATTCGGGAGTTCGAAGCTAATGGACGGATCGAACCCGCCACCGGGCCATGGTCATTCCCAGTAGTATTAGTACCGAAGAAGAATGGGTCGATTCGCATCTGCATTGATTATCACAAACTGAATGATATCACGATCAAAGATGTGTACCCCCTTCCCCGGATTGATGATTTGCTTGATGCGATTGGGTGTGCTAATTATTATAGTAAATTTGATATTCGTCACGACTTCCATCATATTCTGGTCAAGGAGGAGGATCGTCCGAAAATGGCCTTCGTGTTGTTTGAAGGCACGTGGCAGTGGGTTCGGTGTCCTATGGGGATTTGCAATGCGCCCGCCACGTTTCAGTGGGCTATGAATGTGACCTTTCATAACCTCGTCAACAAGACGCGACTAAGTCAGGGGATGATCAAGTTTTGCGTCATCGTGTACATGGATGACATTCTGGTCTACTCAGAAACCTATCACGGACATGTGTAGCACATTGAATGGACGTTGGGAGCTCTGAGAGATGCTGGGTTCAAGATCGCGTTAGAAAAGAGTGAGTTTTTCCTCTCGGAAATCTCGTCCTTGGGCTACGTGGTGACACGGGGAGGACTATGGCCAGATTCGAGAAAGGTCGCGGCGGTGAAAGACGCCCCTGTTCCCACATCATTGACGCAAGTTCGAGCTTTTTTGGGACTGGCTTCGTACTATCGTCGATTCATCAAGGGCTTCGTCGTGGTTGCGCAACCCCTAACAAACTTGTCACAAAAGGACCAGCCTCTTAGTTGGGACGCCGAGTGCGAACAAGCCTTCGCCACCCTCAAAGACGCCCTGGCTACAACGCCTATTTTGATCCGATCGAACTCTACAAAGCAGTTCATTCTCATTACAGACTGGCAGCCGGAGGCAATTTCCTCTATTTTAGCGCAGAAGGGGAACGACTGTCGTGAACACGTCATCGAGTACCCATCTCGTACGGTGCCAGACAAACGAAGGAACGACTCGGCCCCGCAAGGCGAATGCTACGCTGTGGTTTGGGGAATCCAGCACTTCCATCCGTATCTCTACGGACAAAAGTTTCTTCTTGTGACTGATCACGAACCATTGCTGGCTCTCAAGAGGCTCACTAATTACATAGGTATGATTGGGCGATGGGCAGTGCGCCTACAAGAGTACGATTTCGACATCATCCACCAGAAGACGGAGAGGCACGGGAACACGGACGGATTGACACGACTGCATCGACCGGCTAAAGTACCTAAAGGCGAGGAAATTATCCCGTGGAAGGAGCCGAAACCGATCAGCGGACCCAGATACGGACAGGTGGCAGTCCTTTGCGTGACAAGAAGCATGCACGTGGCAATGGGTGACGGAGGTGATCTTGCAACGCCTCTCTCTCCTCTCTCGCCTTCATCCCTTCTCTCTCTACCCAACAAGTTTTGTTATTTTTGCCAAGCAATCTCACGCGTTTACTATGTCCCTATGCATCCTAGCGGGGAGGGATATGTCGAGTGGGTAGATTGTCGGCATTGTGTCGCAAGAGCCCATGGCTCTTGCATCCACTACAGAAAGGGCGATAAGCCTTGGTTGTGCCCTTTATGTCGAGTCGATAAGATCTCGACCGAGGCTCGGTCCCTCGACGCCACGTCAGAAGGGTTAGAAAAGACCCAAAAGTTTAGAAGGGCCAAAGTATGGACGGATATCGTCTTAATAGCCACCTTGGTAGGTAACCCCCTCCAGGACTTCACTAAGGAGAACTGGAGGAGGGCCAATGAAAGGGCCCGGGATTATCGATGGAATAAGGGTCGTTTAGAGAAACGGAAGACGGACGGTAGTGGGATTTGGATGGAAGTGCCACACCCATTCATGAGGTATGACAGGGTTAAGTCGGCGCATGAAGAAACTGCAGCCCATTTCGCCGTCCGGATCACGGAAGCGGCAATCGACAAAAACGAGTGGTATTGCTCCAACATTCGCGACGATGTTAAATTCATCGTTCGAAACTGTTAGGTCTGCGTTGTTGACAAGGCGCCGATTCAACTGCCGAGATCGATAGTACCGATGGTAGTTGAACGGCCCTTCCAAAGTGTTAGCATGGATACTAGCGATATTGTGGTGCCCCTTGGACCTAATAGTTGCGAGTATTCAATCTTATTGGTGTTTGTAGACCACTTCTCGAAATGGATCGAGGCGTATCCGTGTCGTATACGACAGGTGGCTGAAATCGCGCTGTATGTCAACCGTTTTCTTGGAATGCATCAGGGGACAGTGGAGATCCTGACCGATAACGGGACGGAATTTAGATGGGAAGTTTTGAGGAACCTGGTCATACATGGGGTCGCCATCCGTAACACCGCACCCCACATGTCCCAATCGAACGGACTGGTAGAACACGCAAACCGGGTAATTAAGACTGCACTGCGATGAAACATCGCGGCACGGGATCCGAGGCCCTGGCCCGATATCATGGACCACATCATGGTGATCCATCGAGGAACGCCTCACGAATCGATGGGTCTAACCCCCTTTCAATTACGGACCAATAGCGTAGCTTGCATTTCAGTACCAAGCCTCCCCGACGAATCTACGCTCGGCCAACGACCTATGAGGGCCACGGTTCGGGACAAGACCAAGCGGCACTTAGAACTGATGGAACGGTCCCTCCCCAGGCTGGCCGAAAGCGCCAGCGGGTGACTGAGTTGGCCTACGGACGACAGGTCCGCAGTTACGAGGCCCGAAATGGGAACGTGGGTCCACGGCCCCAATACAAATTAGGGGACATGGTGCATGTAAGGAAATGTGCTCGTCAAGGAAAGATAGCGCCACGATTCTTTGGGCGATTCCGTGTGATCGAGCTTGGCCCGAACAGAGTGAACATGGTGCGACTAGCGCCCGAAGTCTCAGGCAGTCGATCGGGCTGCCCGATCATCCGCCACGTGTCCTACCTCCGCCCTCTCTCAGCTTCTTCTACCCCTTCCCCTGCTGGGTCGATCTCGGAGTCAGAGTGGGAGAGTGACAGTCCCCACTCCCTTTCTTCTCCCCACTCACCTTCTTCCTCCTCGTCGCCATGAGTTTTTCCACAGAGCAGGTTCTCAGTGAATGTATGTTGGCGCCGCGAGGAAACATTTTGACGATCCGGTAAGTTCATCATCCGCGCATCAGCCCCGATGTTCTTCGATTCGTGCAGTTCTTCAGCAGAATCAGCACTGCAGGTGTACACGCGGTGGCGGAGTTCCGCTTTGTAGTCCCTAACAGCAAGGCGCAGGTGCTGGCCGAGGCATCAGCTTATCGGCGACTCTCGGCGCCAGGTATCAGCCACATATCAACAGTCGTCTTCTTCAGCGGGGACATAAGCACGGTGGATCCCAGAGCTCATACGGCCATCCGTATCTCGTTGAGAGAGTGGGGGGAGGAATTGGCGCAGACGTGGAGCCTGTTGCTTGCGCGGCGAGGGGAGAACGTAGTCAATACCGACAGTATTGACACTGGCAGCATCCGCACCCTCCAGCACGAACCGGCAGTCGCTCTCCCTGCACTTGTCCCTTTCTCGCGCCCTCAATGAACCGTTTCCAATTCTCTATCTTCACCCTCCCTTCCTTTTTCCCCACTTTCTGGCAGTCAGCCCACCATCCCCGCCTCTCCTTCTGCATGCGGCCGCTTACAGTTCTGCTCATCAAGCCATCGCAGTGGGAGATATGGTGTGAGAATTACTCCACCCTTTCCTTGTGCCTAATCGAGATCGAGCTGACATGACCCCAGGATAGTGAGCACCGTGCCGAGAACGAGAGTGTGGAGCTGCTTGTTATCCAAACTTGGAGATCAGAGGTGGAAGGAGACCTTCTCGGACTCATCTTCGGAACGGTGGACCCAGGACATCGGCAAACGATCGTGTGGGAGCTCTTGGTCCCCTTCGCGCAACTGCTTGACGATCTTCCAATCGACATCATCTCACATTGCGACGAGAATCCGGCGCCGCACGTACTTTCACGAAGTCTAACACCGTACTTGCAATGGTCGGCTTGCCTGGAGGAGCGCGAGGGAGGTGGTAGCTACCCATCGTGTGCGGAGTATCTGAACCCCCGGGGGATAATCAGCGTCCTTTTCTTCCAGCCTCGAATGGCGTCAGAGGAGGAAGCGGTGGCAGAGGAAGCGGAGATAGAGGACGAGGGAGAAGAAACCTCTGAGGAAGAGGGAAGCTATAGCGAATATAGCGAGGAAGAGCCGGGGGCGGGGAGTGAGGAAGAAGAAGAAAGAAGAAGAGGAACTTGAGGAAGAAGAGGAGTCCGAGTGGGAAAATTTGGGAGAAGAGGCGGACCAGACGGAAGCCCGAGAAGAGGATCCTTCAGCAGCCTCGCAAAGGAGGGACGAGATAGCGGCGGGGAAGCGGCCGTTGGAGCATTCCCACGACACTAATCTGCCAATCCCAGACGACCCGACCAGAGATCCCGAGCCGCCCGCCATCGACGATGAGCTCCCTCCTGCGGAGACCTCGAGCGCGCCGGCGCGGAGGCGACGAAGCCAATCCCCCTCCCCTTCCCCCCGTCCCTCAGTTCGAACACGTGTCGATGAGGGGCATCGGGCTACGTCCTCGGTCATTAACTCGTCGTCCCCTTGATTTTCAGACCCTCCGGCAAATCGATACCCGGATCTCCTTCCCTCGCAACCCCTTCCCGCCTTCCACCTTCCGTCACTTCTACGCCACTCGCCTCGATGTCACGGTGTATCCGCATTCCACCACGAGATGCGTCGTCTCCTCTTTCTCCCTCCACGCCCTTCTCTCTTCAGTGCTGCATGGCGGGGATATAACATGGTCGAAGTCTACTGCATGATCACGGGGACAGTCCCCGCATGCGCGGACTATGATCAGTTCCGCACGGCCCTGCTCCGCACCTTCCCAACCTTCTATCCCGACTATCTCGCTTCTCTCCCCCATAGCGGCAGCCGATTCCCCCGCATACATCGCATTGTCAGATATCAAGAGCTGCCAGAGACGATGGCAGGGATGGAGACGTTCTTACCCCCACTCCCAAGTGACCCTCCTCCTCGCCATCCCCCCATGTATCGACTCCCTTATACCCTTCCTGCGGGTCACTAAGCGCATCATCGGATTTGATGGCGTGTCGATTTCCCCCACTCATATCCTGTGATAACGACACGTGTAAATTGGCAAGATCCCTCACCACCTCCTCCGTCTGTGATCAGATTGCCCTTCCTGCAGAACTTGTAGGACAGAGCCCCCGTAGGCCACGTTGGATGACTTCCACACTCTTATCGCACGGTAAGTGGCCCGTAGAGAGCTCCGCGTCGTCGATTGATTAGAGAGATCGGCACGTGTCGTAACATCGAGCAAGCAGGAGCTTGCTCAAGATTGGAACCCCCTGGGCGTCACATATGTGACGAACCATTTTCTGTGCCGCGCGACTTTCTGCGCGATGACGATGAGGGGTCCTGAGATGGGAAGGTTGGGCAAATTACGGGAGGTGGGATCGACGGGTAAATTGTGACGGTGTCCTCGCTTCTTTCTTTTTCTTCGCTTCGTTCCTTCCCCTTCGGCGGTGATGGGACAAGCCCGGGATGGACGGTTGAGTGACGCGTCGCCACGGGTGCGATTAATAATGGTTGACATAGCTTCTTTCTGCTGTTGGGTTTTCGGCGCGATGATCGCGCGGGAATTTTGCTTCTTTTTAAAATTTCTTTTCAAATATTGTCGAGCCCTCGATGACTCTCGGAATTTCGGATTTTATTTTCGAAATTTGTGCTTTATGGAAGTTCTTTTTGCATTTTCGGATTAGATAGGAATTTAGGAATTCGAAATTTCTTTTGTCGCGCGATGCTCTTTACTTGCGCGCTTCTTTTTGCGGCTGCAACGGAGTTAGTCGGCGCCTTTAATCTTGTGCACAACTGTAATTTTTGGGTGGGTGCCATTATAGCTGTATCTTTCTTCTTGAGCTTCGTCTTTCCCGCCCTCGTCTTTCTTTCCTTCTGTTGTGTTTAGTCAGCCCGCGGGCTGCACGATCGGATCGATGTGTGGAGAGTGGCTACGTCCCCCACGCCGCGATCTGGCCATGCAGAACGTACGCGCTTCCTTCCCTTCTCTCCTTCTAAGTCCTTGCAATTTCGTGTTCTTCGCGCATGCATGCACGCTATAAATTTTGGCAGCGCGATTAGTTAGCTCTCTTAAGAAGTTGTTGGAAGCTCGGGGTAGCGTGATCAGTGAGGGTCGGCTCACGCGCGAAGTAAGAGGTGAGTTGACGTGGAAATTGGGCGACCCGACGGGCTGGTGTCGAATGTGCGGGGTTGACGCGTAGGCTACGACGGACTGTAGCACGTGGGCGAACCTGACGGGCACAGGAGGACTAAGCGGGGTGACAACTTCGTGGGTTGGTGCGTGACGACGGACTGTCCGCATCGGGGAGAGAGAGAGAGAGAGAGAGAGAGAGAGAGAGAGAGAGAGAGAGAGAGAGAGAGAGAGAGAGAGAGAGAGAGAGAAAGCGAGGATGGACGGATATGGGATGTTAATTTTCTTTGTCTTTTTCAGTTTTGTATATAAGTTTTGATTTCGGCTTCGGGCGATCCGCCCTTACTTTTTTTCTTCGACATCTTTGTCTCGGCTATGGCCCTTGTCTGGCGCTCTACTCAGTCTCGATCCTTCCTCCTTTTCTTTGATATACTTGATTGGATGGGTTCGATGTATGCGGGATGGTTGAGTGATATGCTCGTCATCCTTTTTTATGACAATTGCTCATCGTCACTTGATTTGTTCCGGCCGCGACGAATGGCCGATAAAAGAAGTGGATGCTGTTGCGATGTCTGATGTATGCGTAAACGATGATGTGATGTCACTTTGCATGATTGAGGAATGTTTGTTGTCTGCGGGATTACTGAACGATTGAATCGTTGAGTGAATGTCTTCGCCACCTGGCGATTTTGCATATGGGACTTGGGCCTCACTTTTGCACGAGAGTCGGGCGACGGACAGGCGCACGATCGAACCCCTCGTATGCGCACGTGTAAGCACGATCCAACAAACGCAGCCTACACGTGTCCACACGAGGTCGGTCCACAATCACTGGATGGATTTGGCACTTTCATTATCGGGATGGGCCCGAAAGTTTCCCTTTGTGAGAACTTGAGCCAGTGGGGATTTCCGCGACCGTACCCGGAATTCCCTTGTCAGTCGGGGAACGATCGGGTGTGCGCAGAGGACTTCTACTGCGCCACTACTAATGATCCACGGGGCCCTGACTATCCGGAAGCCCGTCACACGCACTATTTCAGCTCCCCCGGCTTTGTTGTCATCTCCACCAATTTCCCTCTTCCGACTCCTTCTCCCATACCATCGGCTTACAGTAATACCGTGGGAATCCATCGCCCCGTACTGGCCCCGCCCGTCGCACCAAAACACCCGACAACGCGGCGGCCACCGAACCTCCGGAATTACCGCACGTAACCGCAACGCACAGCACCAGCTGCCACGCGTTCACACAAGGAGGCCCAACTGGCAGAGACCGCAATATCCACGAACGGGCCTCTCCTAGAGCCCTGAGCCATCGTAATAGAAACGGGTGGATCGAACGGCCCAAGATGCACCGCGCATGCCAATTGCCTTGTGTTGCACGACATCTGCAGCCTTCGGCCCGGGAATAACCTGTCCCTTAACCTCACAGACGAACCCGTCCCTCATTGCACCTATGCCCCTGAACCTTGCCCCAGGAGATCTCAGTTCCGACCTGGGACTCCACCCCAAATTCCCAAAAATCCTTGGCACAACCCTTTTTCGCACTTCCAGGCCCACAGCCCACTCCGATCAGGAAGTCGCGACGGGCGTGAGGTTGGGCGTCACACCCTCTTAGTCATGCTAGGACACTTCGTGTAGTGGTAGGTAGGGGTCAGAGGGCCTATGAGAGAGGGGGGTGACCCGTTATCTCATCTTTTGAGGCCGGGCCTTGCAGGTAAGTGTGGTGTGACGTGGGTTTCCCATGGGCGGTTGCTCGGTGCTTCATGGCCGCTATCGCCCACCAGCAGGTTGGGCGCAGCCTCACATGTTCCCTCGTTTGAGGCTTGAACTCGGGCTGGCTGCTACGGGGTTCCTCGTAATATTGTAATGATGATAAAAAAAGGCCTGAAAGGCCTCCCTGTCAGATTCAACAGGTGATTGAGTTCGTTGGGCTTAAACCACTCGGAGGCCGCGCCCGACAATGACTGCCGTTGATAAATCTCATCGGTGGCCATCGTTCCGTTTCGGCCTCCTAAAGATTTGGGTGGCTGACGGCGGCCCACATGGGAAAGGTAGTGGTGGTTTAAAAGAATTGGGCTAATTAGCCTTCAAAAAAAAAAAAAAAAAGGGTAGGAGAGCATGGGATGCCTACTAGTAGTATTGTGCCTTTGTTAAGTTTGTTTTTTTGGATGCCTACCAGTACTACGTTATGAGGTGTGGGGAAAACACAATCTGTAAGGGCACAGTTTGCCTGATTTGACTCTGGAGAGACTGGGATGCCTACTAGTAGTATGGTGTCTTTGTTAAGTTCGATTCTTTTGGATGCCTACCAGTACTATGTTATGAGGTGTGGGAAAAACACAATCCGTAAGGGCACACAGTTTGCCTGATTTGACTCTGGAGAACACAATCCGTAGCCGGGTGGGGGCAAATCTTCTTACTTTTATTTTTTTTTTGGGTGGCAAGGAAGGGTTATCATGAGCTGTGAAAACTTTTGCTATGTGCTTCGTGATGTCTGTCAAAATTGGAACGATGCACAGGAGATCAGCATCCACCCTGCACAAGGATGACACTCACATACGAATCCCGGTTGGCTAGACATTGACTAAACAACAATTCAGTTGGTTCTTTCAAGACCGCAGATCATGAGTTTTCAAAGTTCTAACACTGAGAGCCATCAGCTGGCAGAGAGTGATTAGCTGATGGACTACCCTAGTTCCACCAAGAACATGGCAAACAAAGAAGAGAGGCCCTTATTCCTGTTTAGATCTTACACAGTAATGTGTAGGCGCAAAGCTGGATATTTGCTGGGAAAAGAACCCTAAGAAAGGGAGTGAACTAGAAACCTTTAAACCCTGTGCAAGCAATCAGTCGAGGGGTGAAAGATGCATCATCAATCAACGGATGATGGATCTGTTTTCAAAGATTAACAGCGTACCTTTTGGATAATGGGTCAGCAAGTAAATTGATACAGCAAGCTTAAACCCTTGGGAACGTCCTCAACTTTAGATGGTTTGAACGAGAAAAGAGTATTAGTTCATATGAAGAAGCTCGACCTCTGGCCTCAATGTATGTATGCCACCAAACCCAGGCATAACATGTCAGCTTCTCAGCATGTTGATGTGGTGGATTAGTAACATTTATCATTACAGCGGTTCTGGTTTTGGTAATTGATTTACGACTGGAACGAACACTAGCCGGAGGTCGCAAGAAGGTAGAACTTTCAACAAGTCTGCAACCATGTCATTCTACGTCACAGTTTCTTATGAG
>BFEA01000270.1:563376-573376 GCA_003427395.1 Chara braunii
AGAGAGAGAGAGAGAGAGAGAGAGAGAGAGAGAGAGAGAGAGAGAGAGAGAGAGAGAGAGAGAGAGAGAGCTTTCAACCACTCCCACCTATCCTGATTGGGTAGGTACCCTCCCTTCAGATTGCGCCAACATTCCTGGACTCCCGTCTGGAAAGTTTGGCTCAACACGAGGGAGTTGTCTAGTTTGTGAAACCTGGAACCTTTTTTTATGTGTTGTCAAAACTAAGGATAAGTTCAATAGGTTTGTGGTCTAAACCGGGGTATGGTGAGAGTGGCAAAATTTCCGCACTTTTGGCTGTTCCCATTAGGGTCTCCGATAGAAGGATGTAGTCGATGAATGAACGGCAGGAAGTCTAAGAAACTAGTCTGTCAAAACCCGCTCCGCACACCAGTCAGCCAGGGATATCCACCGTCATGACCGCTAGAAGAGTCCTGACCCGAGCTGCATCAATCTGCCTGAGCCGAGAGCTACCAAGGCCGTGTTGTGTGTTGTCACATTTGCTACTCCATAATAAATGCACGGCTGTGCCAGACTGTTTCATCAGACTTTCACCTACTTGTGTGTCTTTGGGGGGGTAAAGCTCTCCTGATCGAAACGTGGCATGTCAGGCGGGCTAGTATGCTTGAAAGCAACACTAGGCAAAGCATCCAGCTATGACCATGAAAGGAACACAAACAACGCCGTCCAAAGACCACAATGCAAGTAGCAAGGTAGCACGGCAACAAGCAGGGGGACTGAGGAAGGGAGGCAGCAAGCGGCAGAAATACAGGGCAAGCAGCAAGCAAAAACAAGGCAGTGAGGCAAACACAGCAAGGTAAAAACACAGGCAAAAAGCCACAATGCAAAATGCAGCAAGCAGATAAAGGCATCAAGGCTGTATGGCACAACACGCCAGACAAGGCAGCCCTGGGAAGAATATGGCACAACAAGCCAGACAAGTTAGCACTGGGAAGAATATGGCACAACAAGCCAGACAAAGCAGCACTGAGAAGAATGTGTTAAAAAAGCGTACTTGGAACATCAAAGCAATGAGCATGAAAAGGGACAAAGGCTGGGGGGCACGGAAATCGTGGGTGGGTAGGCAAAGAGCATAAGGCACTGAAGGAAAAGGCAGGCAGAACCTAATGATGAAAAGGGCATGAGATAACATGGCAATGGACGACAGGCGGCAGCAAAGGACATGGGGGAGGCGGGTCGGCAGACAGCTGCTCACGGAAGTGAAGGAAAAGGCAGTGAGCGGACAAAGCTGGAGGGCATGAGGGAGACAGGTCGGTAGGCAAACAGCATAAGGCAGTGAAGGAAAAGGCAGACAAAAGGCAATGATACAAAGGGCATGACCCAACTAGGCTGTGGATGACAAGCAGCAGCAAGGGACATAGGCCGGAGGGTACGAGGGAAACAGGTGGGAAGAAAAACAGCACAAGGCAGAGAAGGAAAAGACACCGAGCCAAACAGTTGCAAGGTAATTCAGCAAACAAGAAAAAACAGGCACCCAGCAAACCGTAGCAAGGTAAGACACAGCAAACAAGAAGAAATACAAATACCAGAAACACAGACGGAAAAAAAATTAAAAAAATTGATGATGATAGATTGTTTCGCCGGACTTGCACCGACTCATCAGGAGGCTGGACCCTCGACAATCTGTATCCCATATTGATGCTTTGAGTCATGGACACTTTGACATTTGCTGAAAGTGGACGGCCCACAAACAACATCACAAGTGGAACACAGCAGCAAGGCAACAACTCAGCGAAGCAGCGAGCAACGCTACCGGGGCAACTCGACTGCCCATAGCCGAACTGAACTGCAGGAAATGACATCACTGCATTGAGCCTCTCTGCTCGTCACCATGAGCGCATACACATTCACACACAATAAGAGATAACACGAAGTCCACACTGGAGACCAGAGATGCAGAGACCAGAATAAGTGCAGCTTAGATATCTCAACAAATTATCACATTAAGCAGTTCAGAGTTCCAGTCACCAAGCTCTCATCCGCACAGAGGTCAGTAACCCGACTCCCGCATCCTCAACCAATGTAATAGACTCTCTTCTCTCTCTGCCTCCCTCTCTTTGTTTCTCTCTCTCTCTATCCTCTTCAGGCATGCGCTCACTCTCTCCTCCTCTTACTGTCTCCTTACTTGAGAATCTCGACTCTGAATACATCCGCTGCTACCCAGCTCTATCCCAACTACTAGCTTATGCGGCTATGGCCGCCTTCCCTTTCAGTGCAGCGCTGCCCAGCAGGGCTCTCGCGCGCATGCTACTCGCAGATAGCGCACAAGTGCTTCAGCAGCACTTTGAGCAATCTGTCCAAAATGTGGCTGGCCAGTCCTTATATTGACTTGGACTGAACTTCAACTCGTCCCAACCTCTGCTTCTTGTGGCTTGACTTGGTACTGGTACCACATGCCCACGGCCTGCTTGCTTCAGAATGTCAAGGTCTTCCCGAATTTTCATTGGTGTGCTGCTGCTTGGATCTGTGAGTCACGACTTTTCACCTGTGGAACATGACTTTTGACTGTGAGATGTGACTCTTGCCTCTGGGACACGACTTCTTCCTGGAGAAGTGTCCTTTGCCTGTGGGATATGACTTTTCAATATGACTTTTCAAATTTCAATATGAGACGTGACTTTTGCTTGTAGAATGCAACCTTTGCCTCTGAGATGTGACTGTTCACCGGGTGCCTGTTGGACTTGACTCCTAAGGTACCCGACTGTGACCTTTCTGAACTGGCCAACTTGGCCTGAGACTTCGACCCCGAAATTCGAATTTGGGGTCTGCATCGTGAATGTCTTTCACTCTCGCCGGCCTAATTTCAAGCTCCTCCAAGAAAATTACAATTTTAATCTATCAACTATGTTGATTCCTCGCCTAGCTCTCTCATAGTAAGACACTATGTGCGGTGCTGTTTCAATTAGCTCATCCCTAGTAAACCAGCGATCTTTAGAAGGCTCTTGATAAGCGAATCTGACTTTATACTGCCGCTGGGGCCTACCGCCGCATCCGAATCCATAGACATCCTCAGCAACAATGCGGTCCACATCATACTTGCCATCCATATCGGGAGAAATCGTAGATCTGCGAGACGGAAATAGTTCATCACTGACACAAGGGAGTAACTTGGAAGCATGAAAAACTGGGTAGGTGTGCAAATGCGGAGGAATCTCAACAACGTAGGAAGGGCCATCCACATCACCAATCGCGTCGAGAATCTGCCATGGTCCCCTATATGCAGGCAATAACTTCTGCGAGATGTTCTCCTCTTGAAGAAACTCTTTAAACTTAACCCAGAACAAATCCCCTACAGCAAACTGCGACGGTCTGTGGTGCTTATTGGCCTGCTCTATCATCTGATGTTGTGTTTTCGCTATGTTTCCTCTAACTTTTTTCTCTGTCCTTTTGATACTGCACAACAAACTCTCTAGTCCCTGGTGGAAGTCTGTGCACTTGATCAGGATTAAGACAATCGATGGATCTACGTGGACGCCAACCTAAATGTAGTTCCATGAGCGTTCGTGTTGTAGCCAAATGCACAAAATTATTCTTGGCACTAGCGACCTTAGCTAGATGTTCATCCCAGTCTATCTGATCTGGTCGGATGTACATGCGCAACACTTGTTGCAGCACTTTGTTCATCTGCTCAGTTTGTCCATTTGTTTCAGCGTGTCTACCTGAAGACATAGTGAGTTTGAACCCATACACGCTCCTAAGTTGTTGCCAGTGCTCCCCCGTGAAGCGTGAATCCCTATCATTCACGATAGTCAAGGGATACTCGTAGTCCTTTACCCAATGATTGAAAAATTCCCGAATCACTAGGTCCGTTCAAGCTTCCGCAGGGAGTGGTACAAAAACAGCAAACTTGCTAAATCTGTCCACTATTACCATAACTTGACTCTTTCCCTTTCTACTCTTGACCTTAGTGTGCATGAAGTCTATAGACACGGAGTCACCGGGGCCCGATGGTATAGGCAGCGGCCTAAGTAGACCGAGGGGAGGCTGCGTGGAACTCTTGTTCCTTTGAAAAACTTTGCAGACTTTGCAGCCTTGAACATAGGCTATACAATCATGTTTCATTCCAGCCCATGTACAGGAACGTAGGAGGTTAGCATACCTCTTCCTCCAACCAAAATGTCCCTCAGTGTCATGATTTTCCCCAAGGATTTGACTACGTATTTCCTCGTTGTTAGGTATACACAACCTATCATGCACGCCCGTTTTCTCAAAGTCCTTGGGTCACCCTATAATCCTGGACTTCATGTGGTGCGGTCTGCACCTTGTTAATCAGTTGACTATAGACCAGATCACTAGTGTAAGCGAATCGAAGCTTCCCCTGCAGCTTGGCGCCTGCATCCAAGTATGTTACAATGGCAACGAAAAAGTTTGCTCGCCTACTTAGCGCATCAGCAACGGTGTTATATTTTCCCTTGACTGGCTTAAGTTCAAAGTCAAACTGATTGATCTCCCCAGCCCACCTTGTCAGCTTAGGTGTCATCTGGGCTTGGGTCTTCAGCCAGCGAAGTTTCTCATGGTCTGAATATACTGAAGTGTCGTTCTAGTAGTGTCGCCAGTGACTCGAGGCTTCTTTAAGAGCAAACAACTCTCTCTCATACGTGGAAGCCACAACCTTTTCACTAGGGAGCCTACAAGACATAAATTCAACAGGTCTGTATCCATTCCCATCATTCTGTTGGAGTACAACACCTATCCCAATTTGACTAGCGTCAGTAGTCACTATAAATGGCATAGACGGATCAACGATTTTTAGAACCGGGTACTCTATCAAGCACTTCTTCAGACGCTTAAAGGCAGAGGTACAGTCCTTGTCTCACTTCTAGACTGTTTCTTCCCTCAACAACCTACGCAACGGAGCAACTATTACCGTAAAGTTCCTTACGAACTTGCGGTAATAGTTAGCAGACCAAGGAAGGAACGTAGTTTCGTTAGCGTGGGTGGGGTCGGGCAATCTTTGATTGCTGCTATCTTAGCGTCCTCCGGTTTAACTCCATCTCCATCCAATACATGTCCTAAGTACAATACCTGACGCTTGGCCCATTCACACTTCTTGAGGTTGAGCTTAAACTTGGCCTTGCGTAGTTTATTAAGCACTAAACGTACGTGTTGCAGGTGTTCCTCTAGCGACTTGCTAAAAAACGAGATGTCATTTAAATACACAACAACAATTTTGTCTAACCAATTGCGGAAGAGTTCATTAATACACCACTGGAAAGTAGCAGGGCCATTAGTCAACCCAAACGACATGACCACAAACTCGTAGTGGCCATATCGAGTTCTGAAGGCCGTTTTGTGCTGATCCTCGGGCAGCATCTCGACCTGATGATAACCCGACTTCATATCTATCTTCGATGAATACTTGCAACCCTGTACTTTATCCAGAAGGTCATCTATTCGTGACAATTCTGCATTCTTTATAGTTATGACATTAAGTCCTCTATAATCTATACACATACGCAGATCGCCTTCTTTCTTCGGCACGAATAAGACCGGTGGCCCATATGGCGAAGAACTCGGTTTGATCCACCCCTTTTCTATTAACTCATCTAATTGTTTGTGCAGTTCATCGAGTTCCTTATGAAACATTCGATAAATAAGACCCTTAGGGATTTTGCTACCGGGCTGTATATCTATCCGGTGCTTGGTCACCCTTTCAACAACTCCACTCGGGGCCTCTCCCACATCAGCGAACTCATCCAATAGACTAAGCACATTGGGTGGTATGGGTGTTTCCTCCTTTTTACTCTTGCTAACCGGTCTCACATAAGCAACGAACACTTGTTTGGCGAGGTCATTCTTGACCATGTGCCAGACGAACGTGGGGGCGCTCATACAACAAAGAGATAAACTACTCTCTACGCCAGATGCATGAAACAATCGTAACTTTTTCTTCCCACCTGTGGGACTAGGCAGCCAGCACTCGTGCTCGCCTAACTTGATACCTGCATACGTGACGTTGCTCCAATCAGTTCCTAGAATCATGTCAAAAGGGAGACTATCTTCCACTAAGAGTGTTAGAGAGTGCAAAACGTTTTCTACTTTACACCCAGCCTCCAATCAGAAGTATGCCTTAACCCCTTCAACATACTCACTTACTATCATCTTTCTATTATCGGCCCACTTACTAATGACCGGCTTATCAAGCTTCTTCACTTTCATACCAAGGTGCATTTTTTACAACCCTTTCCTACTAATATAACTGCGCATTGACCCACTGTCGATTAACGCGTCTATCCTTTCTCTACCAATGTCAATGTCGGCTAATATTAATTGTCCCTTCAACTTCTTTTTCATCTTGGCCCAAGCGCGGTGACGAGTGATCAGCTCATCACAAATGCTTGCGAGGGAACCTAGACAGGTCCTAGCACAAACAACATTTGGACAGTTAGCTAGCTGGGGGCTTATTGCAGTCTCTGCCAATGGGATCTTCGGACAGGAGGGTGCCTGCTCAGTGCGCGCTTCCATCTTCCTGTCGAAGTCCGAAGTCCCCGTAGAGTCGACTACAACCTCCACTGCCTGTTCCTTTTTGGGTACTGATATTCGGGCAAAAAGGAACAATGCGGTTGGGGTCACCACACTTGAAACATTGCCCGACCTTGCCACGATCATCCCACACATTTTCGTCTATACCCATCTCCACCCAAGGTTTGCCTTCAACTATTCCCAGGTGCATTAGGAATGACCGCCAAGTCCTACCTATACCTCTACCCCTTCTGAAAGGAGAACCTCTACCACCTTGCGAGGGACCATAACCCCTACCTCCCACATAGTAGCTACCTTCGCCACCACCCCTCTTGGCAGTGGGTCCTCGGCCTCCACCTCATCCTCGACCTCGGCCTCTACCTTGTCGCCCTCCCCCACGGGCTGCAACTACCGCACAGTCCCCTCCCAGGGCAACTTGGCTGTTACTCTCTTCCTCTAGACCATAATCTATCCGATGATATGACAATGACTCTACAGCTCCTTCCTCGAAGGTGACCAGCAGATTATCCTTCCCTTCAATATTGTCGGATATGGTCCTATCCTTCTATCTCTTGCCAGCCTGCAAGTCCTTCCAATAGTGGCAATAATTTGCCTCTTGGAGGAAGTCAGCGTGGTCTACAACTATCTTGCTAAATTTCTCATATGTCATCCCTTCTTCCTTAGTGCGGGGGTATAACTGGGTCTTTAGGGGTTCAGGCAGCGCTCTAGCAAAGTTGTTCAAGATTTGCGCAGGGGTCAGTCCATGTTCCGGACATTGCAATAACTCGTCCATACTGGGTTTAAGCGTCAACGCACTCTTCCACTTACGATCACTAATATTGAGGATAAGGGACTCTGTACGGTGGGCTAGGTTCTTATCTTCAAACCGGTCTTTTAAAGCCTTGAAAAATTCCTCTATCCTAGTTCGTTGTGAGTACTGCACCATCGAGGTGCACCCGGCCTCCTTCATTAGCGAAATTGCAAAGCTTGTTGCGTCCCCTCCTAAACACGAACTTGCCATCAAACGCGGTCCCAATATGGAATCAACTGCGCGTACAGATAGGTATCCATAGCTGCCTCCCAATGGAAAATACTTTCTTCCCTTTTCCCAGTGTACGCCCAAGGGAGCTTAACGTTCATCTTCCCCCCTCTCTCTCCTTCCTCAGACTTATCTTCTTCTCTTTTTGCTCTCTCCTTCATGGGACCCTTTCCTTTTTTGTCACCATCCCCATCGTCATCACCATCTCCATCCCCACCACCCCCTCCTGCCTTAACTGCAGCGATAGTGTTTGCTATCTTATGGGTGAAGAGTTCATCTAATTGGTGGGTGTAATCCAATGTCTTCTTATCTATCCACTGGGATGAAGCACTGAGGAAGTAATTCCAAGTGCCTTGGAATTCTTCTTCGTGTTGCTCAACTCTCCCTACGGCTCTTTGTAATGCATTGAGCTCAAGGGTGGTGTGCAGTAGAGTATCTATTAGGAACGTAAGAGAATCCTTCACTTCCACTTCTTGGCCCTTTTGTTCCCTTAATGCTTTTTGAAGACTCTCTCCTTCTTCCTTCAACCTCTTCTTTTCTTCGTATTTTTTCCTCTTTTGAGCCAGCAACCGATTGTGGAGTTCACTCCGCTTCTCCGCCAACATAAGATTCTTCCTCTCCTGATCTGCACATGCTGCCAACTTAGCTATAAAGGCTTCCCTTTCAATATCTGACCATGCTGGCAATTCAGCATGAAACCCAAAATTTTCGACCCAATTTTCTTCCTTCACCTCTCTGAACCTCAACTCACCAGCTCGGCTAGTTTCTTCAATTTCGAGCACTACTTCCGCCTCAGACCTTCTTCTCCTTCTCTCCAATCCTTCTTCCTCTTTTTTTTTCTTTTCCCTTCTTCCTTCTTCTTCTTCTTCTTCTTCTTCTTCTCCTTCTTCTTCTCCTTCTTCTTCTTCTTCTAATTCCCTCTTCAGCTCTTCTTCTTTTTTCCTCATCTCCTCCATTTTCTTTTCTTCTTCTTCTATTCGCTTCCTCTCCTCCTCCAACTTCTTTTTAACTTCCTCCTCCTTCCTTTTCCTTTTCTCCTCTCTCTCTTTCTTCTGTTCAGTCATTTTCCTGTCTATTTTAGTCTTTTGCTCTCTAGTATATGGTTGTGTGGTCCCACCGGATCTCGTAGTTACACTCATAACGCATGTTTGGTGGAATCCTAATGGAAAGAGGAAGTGGAGGAGCGGATCCCACAACACGGACAAGGTCAACATGGCGAACATTGGGTAGTCATGCATGGTCATTGAAGGCACAGGTAAGTAGCCTCCACCTCCTCACCACTTAGACTTAACTCTCAACACTTGTCTAAGTTATACAATGTCACTACAACTACCCTGTCAGGCTGGTGGGCAACCAGCAGCTTAAGGTCAGCCAACAAGGACCTCGGAAATTATTTAACGACGGAGACAGAACGTCGTGCCCACCAGAGCCTGCAGGTTCGCTCTCAAGACTTGTAGCTCCTCACTGTGTCAACACCGGTTCGGTCGCATGCCGACAGTACTGGTCTTAGGGCTAGACAATTTGTTTTACGAGCGCTCACCGCTCATGCCCATGCTTCCTACTTTCGGGTGATCCATCCAGCTGCCAAGCTTCTATCCTAGACACAACCTATTCCATTCACATGTGTCTGACCAGAAGCTGACTCAAGACAAAAATCTAGATATGACGTCAAGTGATTTGTGCAGCAGCAGCGACACCAAGATGTGGGAAGGTACCATCACACTCATTCATTCATCGAAGCAAATACAGGGCCGAGGAGGGCGATGCACTTCATTCATGAACGTTCCGTCGAAGAAGCTCCTCGACGCTCCACGCATGCAGGTACGTACTCACCATCCCCCAACCTGGCCACTTCTTCTATGGCCTGCAGCCCCCATGTCAAACTCCCAACCTCCTTCTCGCCGGCCTTAATCTTGTCAGCGCTCAACAACAGCGGATGAAGAGGGTAACCAGCTCCGTTACCAATTGCATTGAGCCTCTCTGCTCGTCACCATGAGCACATACACATTCACACACAATAAGAGATCACACGAAGTCGACATTGGAGACCAGAGATGCGGAGTCCAGAATAAGTGCAACTTAGATATCCCAACAAATTATCACATTAAGCAGTTCAAAGTTTCAGTCACCAAGCGCTCATCAGTGCAGAGTTCAGTAACCCGATTCCAGCATCCTCAACCAAGGTAATAGACTCTCTGTCTCTGCCTCCCTCTCTCTCTTTCTCTCTCTCTCTGTCCTCTTCATGCATGCGCTCACTCTCTCCTCCTCTTACTGACTCCTTACTTGAGAATCTCGACTCTGAATACATCCACTGCTACCCAGCTCTATCCCTACTACTAGCTTATGCGGTTATGGCCGACTTCCCTTTCAATGCAGCGCTGCCCAACAGGGCTCTCGCGCGCATGGTACTCGCAGATAGCACGCAAGTGCTTCAGCAGCACTTCCACACTTCTTAGGAATGAGCAATCTGTCCAAAATGCG
>BFEA01000270.1:583542-616484 GCA_003427395.1 Chara braunii
CTTAGCAAGAATCTAAGGGGACAGGTCCGATTGATTAAAGGAGAAAAGATGGCTAATCAAACGCATGCCACGGCTCCAACCGATCAGGAATCACCCGAGAAGACTGTCAATGTTATCGATAACGAAGCTCTCAAATTCCTAATTGAAAAGACGAAGGTCCAAGGAATCGAGTCCACTGAAAAACAGATAGTGGAAGGCAAAGAAGAAGAAGTGGTTATATGGAAATACCCGGAAGAGAAAATCGCCGAGCTGGATGAACTTCATGAAAACCACGGCGTGGTGTTTAACTTCGCACGCCACGGGGCAGATCTCCAGCCAGCGGAGAAAAGAAAATGGGTAATCGAAACAATTCGGAAGGAACCAAGATGCAAACTGATAGGTGACACTTTCTCGCTGCAAAACCTGGGCCGGAACAATATCATGGTGTTATTCATACATGAGGATCACGCGAGGATCGCAGCTGAAATGCAATCCAGAAACTGCCACGGCTCAGTTTGTACGATCACAAGGTGGAAAAAACTCTCAGCCCAGAGACAGACCCGAGGATTCGCAGTCTCCTACAAACAGACCTTAATGAAGGAGAACTTCTGGGTTCAATTCGACAACATTCAACCAGGCTTCCACGGATTACTAGTGGATAGGCTCGAGAGACAATACACAGCGAACGAAGTTCTGAAATGGATTCTTCCGACGCCAAACTTTCTAGCACCTCACTGTGGCACTTTGACAGCAATCCTGGATGTACAGACGGATGATCCCCCTGTTTTCGCACAGGTCTGGAAGTTCCAGATTGAGAACAGGGTGATTGAAGTAAGGATTTCTACAAGAGCTTCACCGATTTGCTTTCGATGCAGAGGAAAAGGCCACCTGGGCACTGACCTGAGTTGTCCCAAGTTTCCGAAGCAAGCGAAAGAAAGAAAACTTATACCGAACATGCTGGTAGAAGTGGAAGATGCACCCGGTATTTGGTATGTGGCTGATTCGTGTTATGATGGTTGGGTCTTTGATGACAACCTCGATGAACCTGACTGGGTCTGGCACTTTGCAGACCAGTCCCCCCCCACCAAAAAACCGGACATTTTCCCCCCAGCTGATAGTAGATGGCAGAAGAAAGCAACCGGGAAAGTTAAAGGCAACCCAACGAAGATCAACACAAGCCCCATTACGGACTCACGGCTGATCAGGGAGGAAAAAGCGAGGGAGGATTTGTTGTGGGATCTTGACACAGTAAGGGAGCAGATCGAACAGGAGTACAACAAGGAGCCAGACTCTTTCAGAGAACTACTGAAGCAAGTAATACAGCAAACTTACAAGAGAAGGAACAAATCACAAGCTGACAACAAACGCCAACTACAAGGCGATGTTGGGTCGTCTGAGAAAGAATCTGGCCCAAAGAGGAGGGCTGAGGAATCAGCAGGAAGAAAGGAAACGAGACTGACAGAAACAGGGGCCGAAGGGGAAGGAATGGACTTGGATTTGACGGGAGGTCAGGCAGACAAAGATTCTGAGGGGAAGGATACAGCTCCAAAAGCAACCCCCACGAAAGAGGAGGACGCTTCCACACAGTCCCTTACTTGGCTCAGAGACTATGTGGAGTGGGCGAAAAGGGAAAGAGAACATGCATTTGATATCCGTGTAGCCTGCTTGAAACACACAGAGAGATCCCAGGCGAACGAAAAAAGAGATGCATCAGCAGGAAGCAATAGCTCCTCTAACCAGTACGAAATCCTCAAGAAAGTCAAATTTGAAGAATTCTCTGAATATGCGGCTTTCAGATACGCGGAGAAGAAAAGGGCAAGGGAACGAGGAACTGAGGACAAGGACAAGACCATCCCCACAGCCAAGGACAACGTCCAGGACTTACGACCCAAGGCAAGGAAATTGGGCAAGAACCAGAAACGGAAGGAAACTAACAATGATCAAACCGAGGCGGAAGAGAAATCGGAACGAGACCTCTTAGAGAAAGAGGCGGTTGTAGTTCTGTCTCAGACTGAAAAATTGAAGAAGTGGAGCAAAGAATATGCACCCGAATTCACTACCATCTCGCAGATTGCTGGTGGAAGGGCCTCAATGGTTTCAAAATCAGCCAAAGCGGCTCGAAGAACACTGAGGAACATCAGACCTCTCATTGCAGCTAGATACGTATCAAACGCAAAGGAGTGGCAGATCGCAACGGATGTAGCCTTCAAAATCCCCCACTTTGTTGAGGGGGAAAACGTGGCGAAGGTACAGGTAACACTGGAATCCCCACTGGGTCTCTTTGAGACAGTAGCCTTGGAATCAAACCCGATCGACTCCAGCTCACAAGATGAAACAGGAAGTGTCAAATATGGCAAGGGTAAGATGACCAGAAATTCACCGAGGGCCTTTTCTCCCCTGATAGCCAAGATGTCAGAATCAACAAAGTTGAAAACAGGGATGATCTGGAAACCGTGGCGAACAATGGCTGAAGTCCCTTACAACATCCTAGCCGGTATCGGTGTTTTGGCAGAGCTGATGGCCTCAACCGTGGCTCAAATTGTCCAATCAGGACAATTGGAAGGGGACGAGGGTCTAGATGCAAGAGCATTTGCCCTGGATTGTGACAGGTTCTACAGAAGTGACGCCTCCGACTGTTCTGAGTGGGAAGGGGACGATGAAGGTGAGACCCTGGGCCGGGACACTGATCTAGATAAGGATGAGAATGGCCAATTTGACCCAGAGAGTCCTGACAAGGCAGGACACTCTGCAGTCTCTCCAGCCAAGGACAGTGGGTTAGGCTTGTCTCAGGCGAGAACTGGGGACGGGGCAAGCACGGGCACCTCTCCACTTTCCCCTACCTAGACAGTCCGGGCCGAGAGTCTCTCTAATCTGATCCAGCTGCAGCTATGGAGAGCTACAGAGGAAGAGCAAATGAGGTAAGAGGCCACACAGATTGGAAGAATCAAGGATTAGTCCTCAGAAGCTGGAATGTTAACGGATTAGGGAACATATTAGAAAGAGAAGATAAGTGGAACTATATACTATCCGGGATATCAATGAGGGAAGGGAAGCTAGCTGATATAGTGCTATTGCAGGAAACACACCTCACCTTCTCAACAACACACAACAGAATTCGATCTTATATGGCAAGAAAACTAGGCGGCCTGAAGGAAGAAATTTGGTCGGTTGACTCTGAAACTAGCACCAAGGGAACGACCATCCTGATTCCCAAATCCTCCCGCCTATATGCAGCAAGCTCGGCTGTCGACAAGAGAGCCGACCTCACTGAAGGAAGATGGTGTATGCTACATCTGAAATCGAAGGAAGAGGAATTCTTACTCTTCAACATCTATGCCCCAAACTCGCCAACCGAAAGAACGTCCTTTCTAAGACAAATCAGAAACCTGATTCCCCCATTTACCCCATGTATTCTGGCAGGAGACTAGAATTCTACAATAGACCCATCAGTGGACCGTATTTCTCGATCCTCCACCATCCCAAACTTATCAGAAGCAACACCAATCCAGGAAATGATGCTGAACCACAACTTGGCAGACCCTCATAGAATCCTGCACGCCAACAAGAGAACCTTCACCTTCGTCAAGAAGAACCATGCCAACCATATGGCCTTTTCACGAATCGACTACTGCCTAGTGTCCGAAGTCCTGATGGGGGAAGTCAAGGAAGCCGAAGTATTACCACTGGCTCCATATTCTGGGCTGGATCACAAACCAATTGAACTAGTCATATCCTTTGACAAAGTGGTTTCAAAGGGAGCCAGCTTCCACAAGCTCAACAACTCTCTCCTGTTGAGTAAAACTTTCCAAAACGAAGTTTGCGACTGCTGGCAAGGGTTGAGGTCGGTACACCTTAGCACTATTCCTCGATGGGAATGGTTTCAGAAGAGCTACTCGATCCTTTCAGACACTGTGGCCAAAGTGTCTAGGAAGCTAGCGTCGATAAGGAAACAAAGAAAGTAGTCATTAGAATTTGCACTTAAAATAGTTGAATCTAACCTGACAAACAACCCCGCCTCTCAACTTTATATCGAGATCTTCGACAAGGCTTGAGAGGAATTGGCCATGTGGAAATGGTGGGATCTGAAAGGCCTCCAAATAAGAGCAAGAATGTGTGAGTACGAACTAAGCAACTCAATGACTAAACACTTCTTTGCCCGAATTAAAGCTAATTCGAGAGCTGGCACGATAGAAGGCCTGAGGTCACACACACCTCCCGAAACGGTGAAAACAGATAGTGAAGGGATGCTTGAGATAGCCAACAAGTTCTACAAGGAGCTATACCAGTCCAAGACGGGGGCACCAATACCCATCAACATCAGAGAAGCAAGGCAGAAAATGCTACAATACCTGGAGCGAACAATTCCACCTGACCAGGCTGAAGCGCTTGACAAGCCCTTCACATCGGATGAAATACTTCGGGCTCTACAAAGTATGAACAATAATACGACCCCAGGAATTGATGGCTTAACAAAAGAGTTCTGGGAAAAATTCTGGCCCTTGCTAGGTAATGACTTACTAAACTTCTATAATGACAGTTGGGCCCGGGGGGGCTGGGTAATCTTCTCAGCAGCAGCGTGATCACGCTACTCTACAAAAAGGGCGAAAAAGACGACATTAGAAATTACAGGCCCATATCGTTGCTAACCCTCCCATATAAGATCTTGGCCAAGACCTTGTCTAACCGGATCATCAAGATCACCAACCAATGCTTCCACATTGACCAAACAGGATTCATCCCGGGTCGATATATCCTGGACCATGTTATGACATTGAATGAGTCTGTAAGAAAAGTCAGAGAAAGGAAAATAAATGCCGCCATTCTCTTCTTTGATTTTGAGATGGCATACTATCAAGTCAACTGGGACTTTATGGAAGCAAGCATGGAAAGAACGGGAGTCAGACCGAACTTCAGGAAACGGGTCAGGATACCCTACAAAGATGCAGTTGGTTGTGTCCAAGTCAATGGACTGTTGTCAGATTGCTATCCGATTTCCCGCTCGGTCCGCCAAGGGGACGCTCTAGCTCCGTCAATCTTCCTTTTCGTAATGGAGGCAATCGCATCCTTCCTGCGCAAGGATCTGTCAATCTAGAGACTAACCAGCACCGATGTAGGCTCGGCCCACCAGATGGATTTCCCCGCAGCCATCATGTTCGCCGATGATTTAACAGTTCTAATCAGAGCATCAGACTCCTCTTTCAGAACACTAGCCAAAGCAATGGAGGCATTCAGGTTAGCCTCAGAAATGAAGATCAATTGGGGGAAAACAATTGGCTGGTGGCTCTCCGATGACGAACCCCTTTCTCTGCAAGGAGGTGAGGCGGCTAAGACATGGCAAACACCGGACACACCCACACGTTATCTAGGTATCCTGATGACGAAAGAAGGACTGGCACCCCAAATGGGCCCAACTATGCTGGCCAAACAGATTATCAAAATCGGAAGATGGGGCAACGCCTTCACTTCCCTTATAGGCGGAGCACTGGTTCTCAATACGTCGGTCTTCTCAATAATGTGGTATATTGCCTCTATCTGGACAGTTCCTGATAGCTCGATTAAGGAGCTGAACAGACGGGCCAGGATTTACCTTTGGACAGGAGACCCCAACAAAGACAAGTGCATATCTAAGATAGCCTAGCACTACGTCACAAGGAGGCCACGAGATGGGGGCCTGGGAATCATTGACCCCGAAACAGAAACGAAAGCTCTGCAAATTAAATGGATCATCAAACTGCTGATGAATCCGGACAACGTCGGGAGTAACTTGGCGCTGGACAGTATCAGATCAGTAGCTCCTGTTCCCTCCCCGAACGACATGTCAGGCCTATTTTGGGTAATGAACAAAGAATGGGTGATATCTACAGGACGAAGGAATCGGACGAGGAACAACGGACCCGAAGATCATCGGCCGCCCACCCCCTACTGGTCGGCATTGCTTCGATCATGGAGGAAAATAATCCCTAACAAGATAAACAAACCTAAGTCTAAAGATGAAGTACTAAGACAACCGCTCTTCGGGAATGAATGGCCGACGAATGAAGCCAACAATCCACTTTTCCTAGAACAGAGATGGCTATCGTGGATCAAGAATGGTATCTGGAAAGTAGACCACTTGTGGATGGAGGAGAAAAAAGACTGGATAACAGAACAAGAAGCTAGTGCTCGTCTGAAAGGTTGCCACAGACGAGAGACCAATCTCCAATACATACTCAATCGTATTCCTCAAGAATGGAAAGATATCCCGGTAAAAGATGAGTCCTTGAGACCGGGCGAATGGGGTCTTTTGATTCAAGACACATCCCCTACTAGAGCCTATCAATTCTCTCACATGCAGCAAGGCTCACATACCAAAGCCAGTTTTCTCTCCTTCCCGGTCTCCTTCACCAATACGGACAGGCCAGCTATTTTCAACGACAATGTAGAATCAACTATATTGGACTCCTTCCTCCTAAGAAAAGTAAGGGTCCTAGGCTCATGGCCTAAGGAAATTTTCAGACCGGATACGGCAATCCGATCCCTGGAGTTCGACCCACTCCGCCTGGAAGCCAAATTCCACCAGCAACTTCAAATCAAAAGTCCCGATCCAGGACTACTCAGTTAAACTTGGGTACAGACTGTCTCTGAAGACCAAAAACCCAGATCCAATCATCAAAAACAGATGGTGGAATCTCGTGGGTCAAGAAGTAGACAAAATCACACGAATACATTGGGAAAAATTCAAACGTATCAGACCAATCAAGATCAAAAGCTTGCAATGGCTGATTGTATATGCAAGTAACGCAGCCCTGCCGGTGAACCAATGGCTACACATTAGACGGAAAACCACAGACCCAGACAATTCAGAATTATGTGCAGTCTGCTCTGAAGGCTCGGTAGAAGATATAGTCCACTGCCTAGTCTCTGTAAAGAAGCAACCAAATACTGGACGAGAGCGTCTTCACTCTGGGATTCCCTCTTCTCATCTCCTTTTCCCAAACAACCCATTCAACTGCTCCTCTTGACTAACATCCCTGATCAGGCTCGGAAGGTTGAGAGGACCTGGTTTGAACTCATCAGAAAGGTGACCCTATGGGTCATATGGAAGGAGAGATGCAGTTGAACAATTGAAGGACTCTCGAACCCACGGGAGAAAGTGTGGATAGAAACTAAAATAATGGTTCAAGCCGAGATCCTGTGCAGATGGCGGAAGATCAAACGAGCCTGGTCCGAAGACGAAGAACAGCGAAACAAGGAGAGACAAAGATTCTACAGGAGCTGGCTGGTTGATGGCAAGATTGGAGAACTGCGATAGGACTGGGTATGCTGGAAAGAATGGCATAATTCAAATCCAGGAAGGGGTTCCCAACATCAGACGTCTCTGGAAGGCTTAAGCACTTCCTAGGCTGCATTAGAGGTTTAACATAACCCAGGGGGTACAAACGACGTGGAAAAGGATGACAAGTCTGACAACTCTGGAACATGTACGGGGGTCGCCAAGGAGGATCCCATCTTAGAGATTCGGAAGCTTACTAGCACCGGCCAATACCCAATTTTGACGTTCTGACGATAAGATTGCAGACTGAGGGTGTAAGATTCATTGTTAACTGTCGATCGTCCAAAGGTGGGGCGAAGTGGCTTATGGGAAGGACCAGGTTGGGCAAGGCCAACAGGGGTGATCTTTCTAGGGTCTATTGCTTTATCTGACAGATCTGGATTCCGGATCTGAGAGGAAAGAGTGGGACAAGGCAAGCTGACAGTCAATCCTCCTGTGGTGGAGCAATCAATGTTGCTCAGGGGTCCTTCGGCCTGATGGAAGGAAGCGTGTGTGATTGTTAATTGTTGTAATGTATTTTGACTTGCCGGTGGAATAGGAACCGGACTGACGCTCCCCAAAAAAGAAGGAGCCAGGTCCATAAGGTCCTGTTTAAAAAAATAAAAAAATAAAAAAAAAATCTAGTGTGAGATCGGAGCAAGCTGAGGATACACCAATACAAACGACTCCGTTACGCACGCATAAAAGAAACATGAAGATGAATACATCATATTACGATCAACCAACCACGCGGCCAACCCTCGACGCGTTTCGTCTATCACGCACATAGATTCATTAGGACGACAGATCAAAAGATGCTGCCATACTACTGATAGGGGCCATACCAATGCCTTGCCCCTATATATAGCTATCCTATACCCAATCTACACACCATCCACGCACAGGCGCAACCGAAACCAAAGGCCATCACAACCAAACGGAAGGAGAGAAACATATTTGTCAAAAACAGAAAGAGACGCCCCCATAATTCTCAGTGGGGCCTCCAGGGGTAACCATTGTACCTTGAGGGACTCGGGTGGACGATCTCCATTAGAGTGGATCCACCACCCTTGAGTTTTATTTCCCCAATTGACTATCATATCTGAGACAACCGAGAATTTGTCCAGCATATTCTTGATTTCATCCATATTTTCAGTTGAGGCTTCCATCATGATGGTCAGATCATCTGCGAACATGGAGGCTATAGGAATCGCTTCCTCAGGTATGCCAGAGATATGAAGGCGTTTAATGTTGTGATTAACTCTAAGATTGACCCCAGAGCTTCCATTACAATTAAGAAAAGAAAAGGGGTCAACGGATCCCCTTGTCTAACTGACCTCTGGAGATGTATTTTTGGTGACAACAGACCATTAACAAGAATACGTGTAGTAGCATTTATATGCAAAATTTTAACCCATCTTCTCATATTAGGTCCAAAATTTAACTTTTGCAAACAAGCATCCAAAAATCTCCAATCAACATGGTCATAGGCCTTTTCAAAATCTATAAAAACAAAAGCTGCATTACTTTTGGATTGGCGTGAGAGTTTGATTACTTCGTTAATTAAGAGAATATTATCCTGTATGTGTCTCTCATTTATGAATCCTGTTTGAGAGGGGTGAATTATATCAGGCATCACTGGAATCATCCTATTTGCAAACGTTTTTGCCAACAACTTATAAACAACTGTTAGTAAAGTTATTGGTCTATAATTCCTGATGTTTGCCTTATTCCTTTTTTGTACAGTAAGGTAAGTATTCCTTGACTCACTATTTCACCCATCTTACCTGATTCCCAAACCTCTTGAAAGTATTGCATTAAGTCTGATGAAAAAGAAGACCACATAGCTTTCCAAGCTTCTTTCGGAAGGTCATCCACCCCCGGAGTCTTATCTTCCTCCATTTGTATTAAGGTTGTCAAAATTTCATCCTTCATTAGTGGTTTTTCTAGAGTGTCACGTTGTTATCGGCTAATGGATTGAAAAAGTGGTCCCAGAAAGAGACGAATGACTTGATCATCCTTTTGAAAATAGGTGGGATCTTTAGATGAGAGAAATAGTTTTTTGAAAAAATCATAGGCTACTTTTAAACTAGATGCAAAGGATATAGCCATCGAGGGATCTTGAGAAATATTAGGATAAAAAATACTTTCTATGGATGTGCGTTTGGCTCGTGACCGGGCCATAGCAAAAAAGAATGTATCCATTTGCCCTGTAGAAGAAAATCTTGATAGCTTACCTCTGATTAGTCGGCCTTGCCAACGATGTTGCGCAAAGGTTAACAGTTGGTTCCTAAGCTCTTGGATATTGATAGTATGGGAAGATTCACCAAGTTGTTTATGAGATTCATAATTTAGAAATTGTTCTTAAATATTCATTTCTTATAGATATTTATTCCTTGCTTGTAGTTTTGAATACTCATTGCATTGTTTTGCAATAAAAACCAGACCATTATTAAACCAAGAAATGTAGGAATCTTGTTTCTCTCTTGTTGATTGTCAATATTCCCACACATCGGATAAGTATTTCTTAACTAACTATGAGATAACAGGGATGTATTAAGTTTATAAAAACCCTTCCCTTGATCTGGTTTCTTCTTGAACTGACATTTCGTTAAAACTGACATTTTTTTTTAAATTCACGAAAGTTAACTTAGTAAAAAATTCATTGCTCATTGGGTGAGAAAGTGGTTATCTCACTTTGTCCATCTGATGTACCTCAACGTAAAGTACCGTTAACATACATCCGATGGTCAGATCATCAGGAGTCACCACGACACCCGATGATCTGATCATCCGACGTCATGGGGACAAAAAAACACAAAAATAATGTTGTTTTTTTGTACGCTAATTTTCATGAATTTAAAAAAAAATGTCAGTTTTAACGAAATGTCAATTCTTGAAGGATAAAAGTATTGCACACATTTTGTGATCGGCACCAAACCATGAACTCTGCGAAAAAATGACTGCCCAAACAAAAGCTCTACTTAGATCTTCAAACATCAGAATTAGGTCTATTCTAGATCTAGATTGAAGACGATTATCATGGTTACGTATACAAGTGAAAAACCTTTCGCGAGGAAAAATCCTTCGATAAGAGTCGAAAAGATGCTCATTCTCACACAATGCCTGTATGATTTTTTCGTCTTCTTGTATATAAGGAGGACATGGAGAAAGAATCTTTCAGCGATCATGCCATCTATACGGGGCAGCGTTAAAATCACCTGCCATTACTAAGGGCATCCCATCCGGAATCTGTTTTTTAATATCCTGAAAGAACTTGACTCTTTCTTCTATATCCTTAGGACCATATACATTAATTACACATATGACTTCTAACTCAATCATTAGTATTGCTGATATCCATCGACCTTGCTCTTTATCAGCCACCTAATGAATTATCTTTGCCCTAGAATCCGAAGGGACCCAGATAGCTACCCTAGCTGAGCCACTCCTTGGAGTCGGAGCACTAATCTTATTGAATGACCATACGATGTTATGGGCCCTAGTGTGAGCAGGAGCATTGGTAAGATGTGTTTCCTGTATGCATATAATGTCAGGTCATGTTCTTCCCCCAACCCCTTTCAATTGTTCTATTATGGCCTTTCTTTTTTCCGCATCTGTCGTGGCTAAACCATTGACATTAAGTGATCGGAGATCCACATCTGCAGTTTTGGTTGCACGGTGCCAAGTTGGGTTCTTACCATAATATGGTTGTAAAGCCTCCATCTTAACCAAAACCTTGATGCCCAAATCTCTGCCTCATATTACTTCAGAGACGGATCCAATTACCATTTTCCAACTCTGCAGCGGATTGTAATATTCCTCTTCGCAAGATAATGCTGAGGAAGGCAACTACATCCGAAGCAGACCATACAACGTTGACTTTGATTTTAAGACTTCGTAGCTCTAACAATGCTGAGTGAGGAAACCATCTCAAACCTGCCTCTTTCTGTTCTTCGAAACGAACAAACGTGTCCCTTTTTGTCATATAAGCCTTATCCCCGATTTCTGTGAGAGTTGCTTGTGGACCAGGATCATAGTGCTTCACCAAAAAATCATGCATGTCACGTTTGAATGTACGATCCCGAAAACTTTGATAACCAACATATGTTGACCATCCCCTCAATGTGACTCCCCCATATTGGTCTTGACCAATTGGTGAGAGACCCACCTCCCATCTGCCCCCTTTTTTCCTGCCCGGGACAATCAGATTACCCTTAGTCGGCTGAGGTCTAACCGCATGACCCTTTTCCAGCACATGCCTTATTTTTTGTCGTTTACCTGAATCATGTGTCACCGGTGGGGAGAAGGAAATCAGCCCCTCGTGTTGTGAGGGAGTGATGTCCTTTTGTCTATGAACAGACCCTTGCTGATCTGACAGGGGTGAGATCAACTGGTTCTGGGGCACTGGTAATTGGACGAGGGGCAACGCTTGTTGTGTTACCATTTCCTGTTGTGTCACCTTTTCCTGTTGAAAATCTGATTTAGATTTTTGTGCATGAAGGGTCATGACCTGATCCTCTTCTGCAGAGGTGAGCAAACACTTGTTATCATCATTAATAGGATTATTAGCATTATTTTTAATTTTTGTTGTCTCTTGCGTGAGAGATGATTGGTCATTACTATCCACGTAAACCACTTATCCCAGTGCATCCACCCGACTGTTAACTGGTGGGGGGCCCTGTTGAGTATCCTGGCCATTATTAATCACATAGATTGGATGACCTTGTGTCTCCTCCTTGTTGTTCCCTAGTGAAGGGGACTGAAGAGACTCCCCCCCTTGAGATTGTATAGGGGTAAGGAGTATGACACCTTCATTCGCTGCTACCAATGCGGAAGTCATTTCTCCTTCTCTCTTTTCCTCCTTGCGATCATCAGATGGGGGGGACGGAGGTTGAAACATAGACAATACTGCGCTGAACATAAGTCGGCTGACCACCGTCCATTAGCACCTGACAGGAGTCCATTAGTGAGCACCCTTTTCAAGGAAGGGCTAACATCCATCAAGTTAATTAGTTCTACATAGGAAGTATCCCAAAACTCTGTCGGGGCTGCTCCATACTTTAATTTAAGTTGTTGGAGCAACCATTCAACGAGTTGTATCATCTTTTGTTCCACCGTTATGCATTCTTCCTTTCCTGAGGAAGGGCTAGCATCCATCAAGTTAATCAGTGAGCACCCTTTTTAAGGAAGGGCTAGCATCCATCAAGTTAATCAGTGAGCACCCTTTTCAAGGGCGGGCTACCATCCATCAAGTTAATGAGTTGTACATAGGAAGTATCCCAAAACTCTGTTGGGGCTGCTCCATGCTTTAATTTAAGTTGTTGGAGCAACATTCAGCGAGTTGTATCATCTTTTGTTCCACCGTTATGCATTCTTCCTTTCCTGAGGGGGAAGCTTTAACCATTGGGCTGTCCACATGTCTGTTCCGAATCAATGTCCATTGGTGCAGACCCAAATGCTTCTCGAAAAAAGTCTTGCTGAAGATTATCTTTCTGTATTTGGGGTTGTTCCTCTGCACTTAACCCCGGAGTTTGAGAAACCTCTTCTACAAGGTTTTCCCCCTGGTCATTTTTATTGACTAATGTTGACCCTTCCTTTGGCTTCCATGTTTTTTTATGATACAAGCATCCTCTTTTTTTTTTTTTTTTTTTTTTTTTTTTTTTTTTTTTTTTTTTTTTTTTTTTTTTTTTAATTAGAGGTAGATCTTGTGAGAGCTCCGGTTCACTACTTATATCTTGCTCCATTATTGTGTCTTGAACCCGGACCTGCTCATCCTTTGAGGATGCAGTTAGTTGTGGTGACACACCGTTTGTATTTGTGGAATTACCTAGTACCTACCTCATTCAGGTAATCCAACGGATTTGGCTCTCGTGACCCATGTGTTGCTGTCTTCTCTTGACTTGAACTTGAAACAACAGCCCTCTCTCTCGCACCAGGTAAGGTTTGGTTTAAAGAGGAAGATGGGGAGAAGCTGGCCTTATTCATAACTTTGTCCGTTGGTTCCGGGGGTGTCCAGCTATCCGGGGGTTTCATGTCCCAACTCGGATCCCCCTCTTTTTCCCACGTCCATCCCTTTGGCTTTGAGCCCTTACTTGACCCTTCTATGTACACCCAACCCTCATGACCCTGGTCCACAGTCCTCCACAAATTATTTTTGAAAGAGTCTCTAATCAATCTCCCAGTCACCCTTTGTCTGCGTGCCGGGTTCTATTCACAGGCCTGGTCTGTACTGAGGTGTCCATAGGTTTTACAGCGGAAACACCACGGACGCTGTTTGTGCGCCGTATGAATATGAAATTCCTTCCCCCCCACTCTGTATGGGATCACATCATCTATGGTGAAGGGAAGGTTAGTGGGGTGGTTAAGAGCCATCATTAAATAATTGTCCTGTCTTGCCGCGAATGTTGGGAGGGGATCAATAAAGTCCACAATATCATGTACCTCCCCAAAATCATGGATGAAGGCGACTTAGATTTCTGTTGGAATATAGTGAAACTCCACCCAATAGAAATCCTCCATCATCTGGCGCCACCGTTCATCTGGACCCTGTTTTTGGGGGGTCCAAGGATATATGTGGACTTCTGATCGATCACATCTCAACTTTCTCCATAAGTCAATTGTCCTCTTGTCAGATTCGTGTATACTAAGTACAGTAAAAACAGACGATGAAACTGGCTGCACCAGGAAATCCTCCTGAGCAGCTTCTTGGTTGCCTTTAAAAAAAGTCAGGCGCCTACCAACCCATTTAACCTTTTCATTCACTGACTTGAACGCTGCATCATCATGAAAAACCCAGTTATTTGCATGTCGCTGATAAACATCATCACGTTCTGCTAACTTCTGGGCTGGATAGACTTTGATCATAGACTTCTTTTCTCCACAATCTACCACCCTGTTCTCCGATGGACTAATTAATTTAGAAAGAAAAAATGCACGTGCTGATGGTAGACTAGATAGAGGGATTTGAAGTGAAGAGACGTGGTGACCGGATCTCTTAACTTCTAGTGTTTTGGATTGAACGGGACCTTTTGCTTTTTCAACCCATGTGGCAGGCCTTTCCTGATTATTATTCATGCCATTTAATACTGAGGAAAGTAGCTGGGTCCCGGACAAGAGGGCTTGCGAGGATGAGGAAGCACTGCCAATCTCTCCCTTCCCCTTTCCTCTTCAACTCCCTCTCTTCCATAACTCTCCCGTTCTCCTCCTCTTCCCCTTCCTCCCCTTCCTGCCCTTCCTTCTCTTCCTCCCCTACCTCCCCTCCCCCCACTTCCCATTCCTCTCCCTCCTCCCACCCTCTCTCCCTGATAATCAGCAATCCTCCCAACTGCGTCCTATAAGCTAGGGAACTCCATCTCTTTCTAAGAAGAGGTTGGCACATACTGATCTTCCAAATTCTGGGATAAGGGTAGAGATTCCTTTTCAAGAGATCATGTCCCTTGTTTGCTAATTATGAGATCCTGATGAGCAGACAGGTACTATTCCCCTGTCTGCACTTTCGTCAGTGCGTTTGTCTTACCAGACCAATCTGCCACTGCTCCCCCACCCTCCTCCAAAGTGTACAATGGATTGATTACCATAGCCTGGTTCTGCTGATTGACACCCCACCCTCCTCTCCCCAGATGGGACTTAATCAGAGAGGCCATGGGAGAAGGATGGAAATTGCCACTCATCACTTTGTAGGAGGACGAGGGAGCACTGAGATTGCTATGGGAGAGGGTCTGACTTTGATGGACCCTCTCTTCCTCGGTGAGGATTTCACCTTCCGGGGTGACAGACAATGATTCAATCTTTCTAAATGCTGCCATTTGTGTCTGTTTGTTTTGTAGGACTTGCCTGATCGGCGTGAGTAGCTGCTTATGTGCTATTTGTCTCATTGCCCCACGAAACATTAGCATCGAATCAACCTGCTTGTGCACCCTTTGATGACGAATAATTTGCGTCATGAGGATTTAAAATTTCACCTACAAAAGATAGAAAGAGATAGAAAAAGGATAGAAAGAAAGGCAATCTAATCTAATGCCCAATTTTATGACCATAGACTATTTCTTTTCCTTCTTTTCTTTTATTTTCTTTCTGAATAATTTGGAATACAATAATGGCTGACTGGTTGGGGGGAACCGAAAAAAAAAGGGGAGGAAGCAGAAGCAGGGAGAATATGAAGGATGAGGAGTGAAGAGGGGGGGATGAGGTGCTTCACTTAGTTTGGTGCCTCCTTGAACGAACTATCAATGTGCATATGCAGATCCCCACAAATAGGCTGGAGCTTCGTTGACCACAGCGGCTGCTCCCGCTTGTGAAGAATCCTCCAATGAGATTGCTCCGCCCTTGCTATTTTCTCTGATCCTCTCCACCCCTGAACTCCAATCCCCCTGTCATCCACATTTTTTACACTCCCCCCCCTCCCCCTTTTTGCTATTCTGCTAATGATAGCTTTTTATCAAAAATGCGATAAAGCTGATCCTGAGTGCAATGACTCTTTTCTATGAGTGATGGAATTGGGAGTGATCACTCTTTCGATCGGTGAACAACAGAGTTAATCAACCCCTGCATCCACATCAATATTCCAGCCGTTTGTCTCCCACTCACTCACCAGACCAGTCGGCGTCACTACTCCTGAATAGCGATGATCGATCTTATGCATCTGCCACTGTGCCCTGGCTCAATCAACATAGCACCCGCAATATAATTTAGAGCAATCATCACTGCGCAATCTTCCCACCTTGCGCTGTTCCAGGTGACCAGTCCTCATCACGACCCTTAGTCAGCGATGGTAACCCTCATCGATGGTCGATAGTCATAGCCACGCACCTTTCTGCCATCCACATCACCACCGTTGGTCATCCATGGTATCCCTCATCAATAATCGATAGTCATTGCAATGGTCGATAGTCATTCCCTCATCAATGGTAGATAATCGTACCCTCAAACCATCAAACCGCCCTAGGGACTAGTCTACCCTCCACTCTTGGTCTGTGATAGTCGATAGTTGAATCCTCCTACCTGCGAGTCTGTCACAGCGGCCTAACCCACCTCAGCGATGGTCGAAAGTCTTCCCTTCAACTATGGTCGATAGTTGAAAACGTCATGCCTGCTCACCACTCTTGATCAGCAATGCTCGATAGTCGTATCCTTCGTGCTGCTCCAGGCACCCTCCTGCAGCCCAGTCTACCACACCACCATCCTCAGTCGACGATGATCGATAGTTGCACCATCCGCCCTGCGCGCCAGACGCAACGACTAGACGCAAACTGCACATTCCCCCGCTCGGTATGGGGAGGGATATGAATGGTCCGAGCCTGTCACAGCAACCGGACACGCACCAGCTGTGCTCATCTCCAGCAACCTAACCCGCCTCGGCGATGGTCGATAGTTCTACTTTCAGCGATGGTCGATAGTCGTAACGTCACCTGCTTACCACTGATCATCAGTAATGGTCGATCGTCGTATAATCCGTCCTGCGAGCTATACCTCTCTGCCCTACGCTGCTCCAGGCGCTCTCCGACAGCCTAGTCTACCTCACCACCCGCAGTCGGCGATGGTCGATAGTCACACTGTCCGCCTTGCGAGTCTGTCACTGCGACTGGGCGCAAACAGCGCATTCTCCCGCTTGGTACGGGGGGGTTGGGAGAGGTACTCCGCTCTTGGTCTGTGATGATCGATAGTTGTATCAGTGCATTCCCCCACTTGGTACGGGGGGGGCTAGGAGTGGTATTCCGCTCTTGGTCTGCGATGGTCGATAGTCGTATCTTCCTCCCTGCGAGCCTATCACAGCGACAGGAAACACACCAGCCGCGCTTATCCCCAGCAGCCTCAGCGATGGTCGATAGTCCTACCCTCAGCGATGGTCGACAGTCGTAACGTCATGCCTGCTCACCACTCTTGGTCAGCGATGCTCGATAGTCGTTTCCTCCCTCCTACAAGCCTGTACCTCGCTACCCTACGCTGCTCCAGGCGCCCTTCGGCAGCCTGGCCTACCTCACCACCCTCAGTCAGTGATGGTCGATAGTCGCACCCTCCGCCCTGCGAGCCTGTCGCAGCGACTAGGCGCAAACAGCGTAACTCGCCTCTCACCCTCCTCCGACTGTGTCTTCTCAGCTTCTTCTTATTCTGACTATTTTCTGAATTACCTTGTACAAGGGACGCTGGACCCGTTTTCCAGCAGGTGACGCTCCCCACTAATAGATGGAGCCTTTCCTCGGGTGGGGCAAAAAAAAAAAAAAAAAAAAAAAAAAAAAAAAAAAGACCTGTTACTCAGGAGCTGAAAGTGAGGGTCCCCGTTAACCACTTGTGGGCAAGTGGAGTCAGTACCACATATCTTTGTGCGGTGGTCCGGGTCTTTTGGGAGTGGTGGGTGCACGATGTGGCAGATAAATCCCCCCTGGACGTCACGGAAGCAGCCGGCGCGGCTATCCTTTTAGGGGCGTTGATAAAAGTCGATAGGGCAAAACCCGAGGACATGATGGCGGCAGAAATTATGCGTGCGGCACTGTTATGGGCCCTGTGGACTTTGCGGAATGAGCAAAGCAGACAGGGAGCTACCCCACTGCTGCAGAACCTGCTGGCGGACCTGCATAGAAGCAGATGCACCGGGGGACAGAAGGAGGAGGGTTTCTGGGCAAGATGGGACCTGTATCCGCAACTGCTCACCCGGGACCCCGCATGGGTCAGTTTGTCCCTGTCCGGTCACACCATGAGCCTCGCCCCGAAACGGAGGCAGAATCCGGTTAGGTGCGAGGATACCCTGGAAAGCAACTGATTTGTACCGTAGTTACATAGAAAGGATAGAAATGCCAAGTACGGGTTGATTACGGTACCATAATAGGTGGGGTAACAGGAGGGTAGGTAGGAGCAAAGGCGAAGGGGTTAGGGAAGGGGGGAAATGGGATGAATAACAGAAAACAGCCCAGAGACTCAGGAGGAGGTGCTTCGGAGGTATGTAGGATAAACAAGGAAAGCGCTGGGGCCGACACTACTTCAACAGGAATGTGGGTGAGGAATGAGGTAAAGCAACTAGCAAGAGCAAGGAGACGTAATGTGAGTGGACAGGAACATGATAGAGGATAGACAACCAGTGCTAAGGAGGTACACATAATTAGGGTATGGGAAGTATGGAGGTAAGAACCGGACAGACAAGCAGACAATGCAGGAGACAGAAACATCGTGATGGCAGGATGAGATGCGGCCTGAGGAACTGCTAGGGATGCCCCCCGCCCCCCCCCCACCTCGCCCTTCTGGAGATTGCCCTGCTGCGTGATTGGGTGCTGCTAGTAAGCCTCCCGGCCAGCAGGGCAGCCTCCTAAGAAAGGCCATGGGTTGGGAGGTGAGATGCCCCATAGCAGTTCCTCAGGCCACATGTCATCCTGCCATCACCATGTTTCTGTGTCTTACATTTTCTCCTTGTCTGTCCGGTTCCTACCTCCATGCTTCCAATACCATAATTATGTGTACCTCCTTAGCACTGGTTATTTATCCTCTATCATGTTCCTGTCCACTCACATTACGTCTCCTTGCTCTTGCTAATTTCTTTACCTCATTCCTCACCCACATTCCTGTTGAGGTAGTGTTGCCCCCAGCGTTTTCCTTGGCTATCCTACATACCTCCTAGCACCTCCTCCTAAGAAATGCAATGGGCTGGAAGGTCTTTTTTTTCGTATTTTTTTGTATTTTCACCTATGTACTTCTAAAGGACGCTGAGCCTGTTTCTCAGCAAAGATGTATCAATGGGACGCTTGACCTGGTTTCCAGCAGGTGCTGCTCCCCACCAATAGATGGAGCCTCCCCGATGGTGCTAGTGGTGTCTGCTCTTATCAGCACCCCTAGCAGCCGCTCGGGTTATTTAAAAAAAAAGAAAAAAAAAGAGATGCCCTGTAGCAGTCCCCCCCTTGCCAGGCGGCTAGTGCCACAAGAGCTGGGCTGACCCCCTGGTCTCGTCTCTTCCCCCCCCTGCCTTGATTGTAAAAACATGCTTGCCAGTGATAAGCAACGGGACTGTCGCTCCCCAGAATAGAAGGGGTATTTTTGTTTAAAAAAGAAAAACAAAAAAAAAAGTTATTTTGAGCAACTTCCGGTTGAGAGTCAGAGTGCAAACTTTTAAGACACTTCTTTAAAATCGTATTTTTTTGGCACACTGGCTCTGTTCTAATACTCAAGTGTTTCATGTGCAGGTTTGTCAAGGAGAAGGCTGAGGCACTTTTTACCAGAAAGAGGTCCTTGCAGCTCCCAAGATTTGGAACTGGGAATCATGTGTCTCTGCTGCAGCGGTGAGTACCCCACTGCACATGAGCTGTGGCAGGTATCTCTAGTCAATGTACACTCCAAGTACAAGTGATTTGATGAATCTTTGGTCATTAGGCAAGACCACAATGACCAAAAATAAGGCAGTGCACACGAGTAAATTTGGGTGCGATTACTTTGGCTCTCTGTGCACCTCTTCCACCCTTTGTCTATTAGCAAAATAGGATTAAGTTAAACCAGACGTATGTCTGGCGCAATTCATTGGCCATAGTCTCAAGCTTTTGAAGGCTTGGTGGGTCAGTGGCACATAAAAACAGCTACCAAGAAGTGGGTCCATTGCCGGTTACACACACTGAAGAATGTTTGAAACACTGGCGGAAACGCAGTTCACATGTATCCCTCTTTGACACAGACACATAGATAAACACACACACTTCCCACTCACACATGATGGTATGCGGATGGTATGGGAGAGAGAGTTTGGTGATGTTGACTAACACACACACCGGTCTTGCTAGCTCTCTGTCTTGGCAGATTTGAGCGATTAGGATCGGCCTCGTACTAGCGAGCTATTCATTTTTGTGGTCGAATAATTTGTTTGTTGTTCTTTTAACTTCCTTATCCATACATGGCCTAATTCTTTTTGCCCTGCTGTACAGCATGGGTTGCCTGTTGATGAAGGCATGTTTGTGGGTGGCCACAATTTTTTTTGGGCGCGAATGTTTGTTTGGAGGCATGGTCATGGTATCTTCGCGAGGAGGCTCAGAGAGTCTTTGCTGTGGGTGTCACTCCCACGGGCTTCCCTTTTGGAGCACATGGAAGATGCTGGTGCTTCCATGGTGTTTTAAGCAGTAGTGCTCCTGGTGTCGCGTGAAGGTCTTGTGGTCTTTGGGTTTATGGTACTCTATACACTCCAGAGGCTAGACAGCAGATGGGGACTGTCTAACCATGGAGTGATAGAGATGGTGGTGACGTGAGTGTGTTGTTTGGGAGGAATAGGAGGGCCAGTGCTGCTGTGCTTGGGGGCTGACTCGGAGGGCTCTCCGGACTATGCTGCCTCTGGCCAGTGCTTTCTTGTTGGTGGAGCTTTCTGTGTTAGGTATGTTGTCTTCTGCCCTTCACCTTTGCTTTTATAGATTGAAAAACTTATATATATTTGTACAAGTGTGCCGCTTCGACGGCAGACGGGTGTGTGGGCACTTCCCGCTCAACCACACAAGCGCGGGAAACCTAAAACCTTCTACTACATTGCTCATCTATACTTTTTTTGTTTATGGATGGTTTGTGCATGGAATGGGACAGAGAGTTTGGGGATGTTGATTAACACACAGAAATAGACGATATATATCTATATCTATATATATAGATATAGATAGATAGATAGATAGAGATAGATAGATAGATAGATAGATAGAGAGAGAGAGAGAGAGAGAGAGAGAGAGAGAGANAGAGAGAGAGAGAGAGAGAGAGAGAGAGAGAGAGAGAGAGAGAGAGAGAGAGAGAGAGAGAGAGAGAGAGAGAGAGAGAGAGAGAGAGACATTTAACGATGAAGAAACATAATCATTGAAAGCAACAACGTCCACCACAATAGGCGTGCACGCATGATTGGTACTGTTAAGTTCACTGCAATGACCACATAGACCATAGCGAACTCCTGAGTTGATTGAGGTGGGAAGCACATTTTTGTGCCTTCCTTATCACATTTGATCTATTATCCCATCTACACCTTGCATGCATAAACTCTTTATTGAACTCCATCTCGAGGACATGGTCAGATAGCTTCCAATTCCGAGGAGTAGCCAAACCCTAGGATCTCATTTCCTGCTGGCTATGGCTCCCAGTACGAGGTCGTCTTTCCAGGTCGCTTCCGTGCATGCTCCACCCATAAAATAAGCCATGTCGGTCTTGTTATGGACATCTGCAATGTCCCTTTTGACTACGCAAAAGAGTGCGGTTCATTGTGTGGTCGCACAACACCCTCAATAAAGTTGAATAAACCAAGAGGAATCTTGATATTGAGGGCATACTCACAGTAGAACTTCTTCTACTACGCTCCGGAAGTTATTGCAGTCGGATTCATCCAGGTCTGGGCAACATTGGAGTCAGATACATTTAGGAAGTCGTAGTGTGGGTATGCCCTGACTTGACTGAAATTGGGTCGACTTTTAGTGACACTGTTCGTTTTCCCTTCTTTGTTCTGTGTTTGTTTTGAAAGTTTCACATACAGAAACGAACTCTCCAACTCTATGACCAACCATATATTCAGTGAACACTGTAGACAGTGAACCCACAAAAAAAAATCCTCATGAACTTGTGCAAAGGGCGTTGTAACAGACAAATTTAAGCAAAAAAATACAAGGGCCACTTGACCAAGGTTTCTAAGCCACATGCAATTGTTTTTCAACAGACAGGCATATCTACCGTCTTCCCCCGAACATAACTCACCCTGATTCTGAATGTATACAAGCCATCTTTCCGGCTCGACGCAGTCATTATGAGGGTGCGCTGTGTTCGGGGAAGACGGTAGGATTATCTACAAGTGGACCTTTCCATATGGATTGTGACAGAAAATTCTTTTGTTTTCTTACCAATGTTTTGAGTCCATCCTTGGTAGTTTTCCCCCAAGGGGAAATGTAATTTCGAATGAAAGAACGAGGAGAAGAAAGAGGAGAAGGGGTGGGGGAGGAGGGGAAGGAGGGGGAGGAGTGGGAGGAGTGCATCGTGATGCTTCTAGGAGGGTATGTCCCTGGGAGGGAAAACAGGAATCTTCCTGCACTCAACTGGATAAGAAATGATAAAGCCATCTCATATAGGCCCAGTTGCACCACTTGCCATCCACCAAGTTTTTGAATCCATCTGGTCAAAATGCTGTCCACATGCATTCAAAATGTTGGCGGATGGCGAGTGGTGCAGCTGTGTCTTATTGCATTGATGTGTGGTTCTCTGTTGACAGTCTCTGAGTCTGAAATTCTGTTAATTGCGTGCCTGAGAGTTCTAATTCATGCACTTGCTTGGATCGCTGTCTGCAAAGCATTGATTTGTTTAATAATTGCAATTTTGTTGCCTCTTCTCTCTCTGTGCTGTTTCATACACATGCATGGATCGCTCTCTGCAAAGCATTGATTTGTCTAATAATTGCAATTTTGTTTGCCTCTTCTCTCTCTGTGCCTGAGAGTTCTAATTCATGCACTTGCTTGGATTGCTGTCTGCAAAGCATTGATTTGTTTAATAATTGCAATTTTGTTGCCTCTTCTCTCTCTGTGCTGTTTCATACACATGCATGGATCGCTCTCTGCAAAGCATTGATTTGTCTAATAATTGCAATTTTGTTTGCCTCTTCTCTCTCTGTGCTGTTGCATGATATGCCGACACAGAGTTGCGGATTCATTGGCCGACGACATTCTTGAGGAGTGTGCCACAGAGTTTGTGTCACTGTGTGATGATCTTGCAGAGAAGATATTCGAAAGCGAATTCATTGTTCCCGAGTCTGATATCCTGTAGTAGGCCAGCTGGCATCCCCCGTCACCCGATTCTCCTACTTTATGGCTGCAAGGTCCCAGCTCCATCCTCCAAATCACCCGTGTTGTCACTAATTTCCAGGTTTACATTTACGTCGTCCGGTCATTATTGGGCCCATTAAAGCACCAAAAACTGGGAGGGCCTCCTTTTTCCTGAAGTACAGACTACATTTAGCTATCAATGGAACCAAAGCTTCCCCTGCTGGACTGCAAGAAACTACGGTACCCGGTCCCACTCTGCGTGGCGGGTGAATTCCAAAGGTAGTGGTGTTTCAATGTATTCCCAATTTACCATGGTCCATGGTCCAGTGAATGGATCAGAACTATCGATCTAGGAACAAAACTATCGCTCAACTGATGACATAAGGATTTGAACTTAGGTTTGCATATCAACAGTTTGCAAGTGTAACTTCAGCCACAGGAGCTGGGTCGTTCTATGATCAGAATTATTGTTCTAGGCCTCACCCGCTATGTTTCATGGTAGATTCTCCCAGCAAGTGAACCTTAACTAGTTCCTGGGGACCATGTCTGCCGTACACGAGTGCCAGCAAATGGACCATAACTACTCTCCCTATTGTCTTCCCCTAAGCACAATGCACCCTCGTCATGACTGTATTCGACCAGAATGATAGCCTGCATACTTTCATGGTGAGAGTGCATGTTTACGTTCAGGGGAAGATGGTATGGTCCAAGCGACATGCTATGGTCCCATTCTCCCAGTGCCACTGGGACCATAATTTGTCACTTAGATCATAGTTAATGACCCACTGGGCAATGTGTCTTCTGCACGGGCCTTCTTCCTTACCAAGCTCCTCTGCGCCCCAGAAACAGTCGTGGTCGATCAAGGGGGAAAGAAAACGATGGTGAGAAACTATCCTAAAGAGGGATTGGGAATCAGGGATGATATATACCTCAGACATGCAAACACCTGTGTCTTCTACGATGATTCCGCTTACAAATCCACCAATGATAAAGTGAGGTGGATCAGGCTTCGGTTGGAAGCACTGAAGCGGGACGGACAGGCAGCCAGGGATTCGTTTCTGATTCATCCACTCTCCCCCACCACCTTCACAGTCCTGTCTATGCATGAAAATGACAAGCAAACAATTGATAGCTGGAAGAGTCTGCGCTGCGAGCGATCAGAGGTGAGGAACTACCCCTGGTCCCCCCCCAAACAGCCTGGTCTGGAGGAACAACGACAGAAGATGATGAATGATCACTTTTGGGTGGAATTCAGACACATACCTGTCGAAATCCAGGCCAGTTTTTTGCATGAATTGGGCCAAAAGTATAAAATTATTGACTTTATTGAACCGCTTCCCCCCTTTGTCGCCCAGCGAGACGACTACCTTATGCTGGCTCTGGACATTCCGGAGTCCCACCCCTTACTCTATGGATGATGTGATACTGTTCAGAATAAAAGACAAGGAATACAGGGTCCACACCGCACACAAGTTGTGGCCATGGTGTTTTAAATGTAAAGCCTATGGACACTTGTGTACGGGGGAGTCATGCCCATCCCACCCGCAAAAGTCAGTAAGGGCAACAGGTCACTTGCAGAGGGACCCATTTAACACAGCACGCTGGCACTCCTGGCCCCTCCCAAAACTCTAGAGACAAAGTTGAAGGAGGCGAACACAACAGGACGACAAGAAAGTAAGGAAGGGAACAAGGATCAGGGCAGAGGGAATGGGGAGGGAGGAGAAAAATGGACCCTGGTACGTCTAAAGAGGAAAAGGTTGAGGCCAGGGCAAACCAAAGATTCCCCACCCCCGGTCAAGCAGGTGAAACCAATCATGACGCAGCAATGGCGAGACAAAAGGCAAAACTAAAAAGCACAGTGCTCCCAAAAGAGGGACTGGAGGAAAGAATCTCGCAGGGGGATAGAGGTGAACAAGCAACCTCAGATAATGGGCAACCATCGAAAGGGGGAAGGACAAAGACATCGGAGGGGGGATTAGCGTTACAGATCCCACATCCCAACCCTGGGAACTCTGACACACAAAAGTACGGCCAAGACAATGTATCGGTTGGTGGTCAGAAAGAATCTAAAGAACCGAATGAGGAAAAGGAACAGTTAGCAAGGGAGGGGGGGAAGAAGAAGGGAAAGGACCCCTTCCAGGACGCGTTTGGTTCGTGCCCCATGGAGGTGGAGAACTCCCAAACGCCGGAAATATCTATGGAAGAAGCGGAAGAGTTTCCTCCCCCTCCAGATATCATTATGACGGAGGCTGAGGCACTGGATAGGCAGCCAGATGAACAAGCCCCCCTGCATTCTAAAATGGAATCATTGGCAGATTGGTTGCTTGCTTCAGAGCTTGCAGGACCGACACCCTGGTTACAACACGGAATTCTGGGACTCCACATTTTTGGATTTGGTCCCAATGTTGGAAGGGAGTGATACACTAAGGGGGGCTCTGGAGCATGGGCCACCACAGGGTGTCCAATGGCCAGAGATCCTTCAGCGTGTATACTGTATAGTTGTCCGGCGCTTTTGCCCCTCCTACCCTGAGCTGAAAACACAACCCCCTCCCTCTGGGGATATGGTGCAAGTGCGGCCACCAGAGAATGTGACGAGAGATGTGATTGGGGAACAACCCCAGCAGCAGGACCCATTACCGGTGTCAATGCGGACTAGAGCACCAGACCCACCTCCCTGCTTGGGGAGCAGCACCGCCAAACAGGTAGAAGAGACAGATGGTGGAGGGGACACAGGGACAGTTTCAAACAACAAGGAACCACTGTCAGACCCCATCCAAGCCCCGGTGGGGGAACCCCCTACCCTGGAGCTGCTAGACAGACGTAGCAGGCTTAGACACCACGTAGAATCGGGGAGGTACCTGCAACAACCCTCGTTGAATGGTCTGTTGATGCTCCCCGTACGTAAGAAGGATAGTAGATGGGAACTAAACCTGCCCGCTGCCAGTGAGAACGTGAAGTACGGGGAAGTCTCTCTGAGGGGCTTCGATCCTCTCCTTTCGCTAATGCCCACACATATGCGAGAAGACCTCTTAATGGAGGATTTGAATCAACACATTCAGAAATACTTAATACGGGGTGCGCAAAGTAAATCCATGCGCACCTCCTCTTTGCTGGCAAAATGGGAGGTCTTCATCCTCATGGACCGAACAAAGGAGGACGGCCTCAAATGGTTCTCACAAGCAACCCTCCTAGACTTACAAGGTCTGAAAGTGAAGTCCGACAATCTGTGGATTGAGGAGGAGGTACAAGCCTGCTTGTGCAGGATCTTTAAGAACCCGTTGCTCACTAACACGACAAACCTTGACTCCATGACATGGCAGAGAGTTTAGGGGACAAGGAAAAACACTCAAAATGGACCCGGTGAGACTGCTGTATGGAAAAAACCCGGCTTGGAGTAAGGGTCGACAGGCGGCAGACCTGGACCTTCGTACACTAAATGTCAACGGCCTGGCGACGGCCACGGCTGACAAAAGGCAGGCAATCTGGGAACAGATTAAGGGGGTCCCTGGCAAAGAATGGGCGGATGTGGTGTGTATACAGGAAACTCATCTACAGGATACTCCACACCACCACTGGGCACACCATATGGTATGGCCACACCAGGCCTTTAGAGCCCATGCACCGAAACCAGGCAGTGCAGGTGTGGCCATATGGATACTGCCAACTTCGAGGGCAACACCAGTTCATTGGGTGACAGAGCAACAAGGGGGAAGGTGGGTTTCCATACTTGCGTTGCTGGAACTGGAATTGATACGTATCATTTGTGTATATGCACCAAACCAAGAAAGGGATAGACGGGAATTTTTTGAAAACCTTCGCCAACAGATCCCAGCCGGCGTACCGGTGATCCTAGCTGGTGATTTCAATGCCGCTCCTGATCGTACACTAGATAGCTGGAGGATTCCCAACCCTTGCCCCGCATACATAGAAGCAGACGAGAAGACAATTGAGGAATTGAACTCCACGCTTCACCTCTTCGACACTTTCAGGAGGGTCTTCCCCACTGAAAGAAGGTACCCCTGTTTCCGCACCACGGGGGCAGAGACTCGTTCCAGGTCCAGAATTGACCTGATCCTTATGTCTGAGGACCTAGCAGGTGCAATGCAGTTCGCGTACCTGCTCCCTCGTAGTCCCTTCATGGGGCTTGACCACGCCTTGTGTGGAGTCACCCTCACCTTCCGCCGGAAACCGAACCACGGTCCAAGTTTCTTCAAGCTCAATACCTCTCTTCTATACAGACAAGACTTCGTCCACCTGATCCATGAGGTATGGGCTTATTGGCACCAACAGAAAAAATATTTTGAATCTGAGGTCACATGGTTTAATAATGGGCTCTTTTTCCTGGGCCGTAAAAGCAAAGATTTTTTTTAAAAATTGGTTGAAAAGCGCTACCAAGAAGAAATGGAGATTCGATATCAGATCCAGGACCTTCAGCAATAGAACCCTACCCCTCAACTCTCGAATCTACAAAATAAATTACGTGATTTTGCGACCTACAGATGGCATGGCATAAGGATTAGAGGTAGACTTTCCAAGCATATAACGGAAGGAGCTATGGATTCTGACTTCTTTGGCCTAGCAAAGGTCAGGGGAAAGAGGCAGACCATTGAAGCCTTCCTGAATACCATTGATCCTAAGAGGCCGCTGGCCACCTCCACACCACAATGTATGAACTGGTCAGAGACTTCTACAAGGCCCTCTTTACTTCACAAACTAATAACACTAGCATCACTGCAAGGGACCGAGAGATTGAAGATTTTCTTAAGCCCCTAACTCACTTGCTCCCCCAGCAGATCCAAGAAGCTTTAGACCGCCCGCTCACCAGGGAAGAGATATGGACTGCTCTTATGCAGATGGAAGAGGAGAAGACCCCGAGAGTGAACGGGTTCCCAAAGGAATTTTGGGAGACATTCTGGTCATTGTTGGCAGAGGACTTGATGACGCTTTACAATAAGATGTGGCAGGAAGGAGACATGGGAGAAGCAGTGGGTCAAGGGGTTCTTACATTATTGTACAAAAAAGGTGATAAAATGAACATTCGAAACTATCGACCAATTACATTATTACCTGTAGTCTACAAAATGCTATCCAAAACATTAGCAAACCGTATGGCTCCAGCATTGGAGCAGATTATTCACCCCTCACAAACCGGCTTCCTTAAAGGGTGGCGCATCCGTGTTAACATCCTCCTAGTCAACGAGCTATTAAGACTTTCTCGATAGTCCAAGTGCAATGCCGCCTTTATTTTTATAGACTTTGAAAAGGCGTACGACCATGTAGACTGACATTTTTTGGACAATTGGAGAAAATGAATTTTCGAGGAATCTTTCGGAAATGGGTGCATATACTTCACCAAAACGCCACCACGGGGGTACATGTAAGTGGATGTCTTGCCCCGGATTTTCCCTTACAGAGATCGGGGACCCGATCGCACCATATCTCTTTGTGGTAGTGATGGAAGCCTTGGCGGCCAACCTCAGAGCCAACCGGAGCATAAGTAGAATCAGGGCGACCTCCATCTCGCAGGAGGCATTGCAGGTCTGTTCATTGTTTGCAGATGACCTCACATTGATGGTGGAGGCCTCCATTCCGAATATGTAGGAAATTGAAAGGCTGATGGCCTGCTTTTGCTCCCTCTCTAACATGCCAATTAACTGGGGCAGCAAAACATAGGGATGGTGGATGCACCACAGTGGTGGAAGACCCTCGGAGCGGCCAAATGTGACTTGGCTTCCCCTAGGGACCCCCATCAGAGTCCTGGGCATCCAACTCTCAGCTGAAGGAAAACCTGTTAGTAATGACAATGGGATAACATGCCCGACTCTGCAAATGTTGGGGACATGGAAAGATAAGCACACATCACTCTTAGGAAGGGCCCTAGTCATAAACAATGTGGTCTTGGCGACGCTATGGTATAAATCGGCAATCTGGCCGATGACCAGAGCGACTTCAAAGGTCCTGAAACAGCAGGTGGTGGAGAGGCAATCACGAAGCTCAACATGCTATCAGTCGGGTAGTCTGGGATGCGGTGGTGCAGCTAAGGACACAAGGGGGTCTAGATATTCTAGACCCAACCACCCAAATGACTGCCCTCTCCCTCCAATGGTTGAAGCGTCTTGTTTGCACCCCCTGACTTACCTGGGAACCCTTGGCTTGGGAGCAACTGTCAAAACTGGCACCAGAGGCTGCCCCAACCGTGCACCCTATGGCTTGGTTAGATGACGTTTTTTCGGGCAATCCCCAAACCCCCCACCCGGCCACAACCACACTCAGATCGGGCCGCAACTCGCAAAGACCTCCGAAAAGATGGCTTTTGAACCAATCTAATTAAAGATTGGAGGAGGCTCCCGATCCCGAATAGGCCTTTCCCTGAGCGTTGGGAGGAAGTTGTTCGCCAACCCCTATTTGGAAACCGTTGGGTGACTGATCATCAGGGGCGGTTCTTTCTCAGCTCATGCCGTCCGTGGAAGGGATGGGTAAGAAACGGGGTTACGAGGGTTGGGGACCTGTGGGACCAAACCAGGGCCAACTGGGTCTCAGAGGAACAGCTGAGAGCAAAGCTCCCCCACTGCCACAGAATAGGTGAGAGGCTAGACCAGATCCTTTTCGCCCTCCCTCTTGCATGGTTGCGGACCCTTCGGCGAGGCCCAACGGTGGAGGAAGGGGACTGGGTGGTATTAAGAGGGGATGCAACTCAGGTGGGGCAAGTCCTCACTGTTAGACGAGGGGAGGTGCTGGTGAACTTTTTTTATCGAATACAACTGAACCGGTTGATCAAGGGCGTGCCGGATGAGGTCTACTGGATTGATGCAGAAATAGTTCACAAGGTGAGGGTCCTACAAGAAGGGGACTTCTGGGTGGCATTTAGGTGCTAATCCAGGACCTGCCCATGGATGCAGCTGAGTGGAGATGGAAGATTCCATCGAGGAGCGACGAACCAAAATACTGCTATCTCCACTCACTGGGCATGAAGGCATCTTATCGAATGATTAAAACTAGACTCAACGTGAAGGACCGTATAGTGGATCGTTGGGCAAGGCACTTAGATGTCCCATTAAATGCCCTGACACCTATAAAATGGTTTAAAGGGGTAAAATCCAAATCGGCCTAGACCGCCTCACTCCAATGACAGATCACTCATCGCTGCTTACCCACAAACACATGGCTCATTGACCGCACCCACCTGGAGCAGAAAGGGTTGGCCCTGCCCTGGTGCCTGACGTGCAAAGAAGGCTTTCCTTCTCGGAAAGCTAACGAGACAATAAAACATTTTTTTTTGCAGTGCCCAGCCTCAGTCCTGATGTGGCGTGGGTGGGTTCGGATCTGAAACCAGCGAAGCACGGATAAGGAATGGCCGTGGAAATGGAGAGCCCTGCTAACTGGTCATTGGACCGCTCAAACCTCGACCTTTACGGCCAACTTATTTAGGATCGGGAGGGATGTGGTACTATGGGCCATATGGCGTCGCAGATGCATTTTAGTACTGGAAGGCGCCCATGTGGGAAGAGGCGAGATGATGGACATGATTAAAGACATGATAGAAACAACAATTAGAGCCCAGTGGAAAAAAGTTGTACAAACGACGAAAACTCTCACCAAAAAATCAGATATTACCCAAAAACTACACGAATTCTGCAAGGAATGGCTGGGGGGTGAACAGGGAGGATGGATAACAAGGACTCAGTGGGATGGCTGGCACCTGGATGATAACGATCGGTTGGACACACCGCAGAAAAACTACGTCTTGATCTTCCATGATTGGTCTGCAATCCCTTGTAACATCCCACCCCCTCCCGCCTCTGAATTTCCTGACCTATCCCCCTACCCAACAATACCTTGATCGAGATGAGCTGGTATGGCCGTGACACAGAGTAACCTCTCCAACAGAGGCTTGAGTGGACCGGTCATGATGCATAAGGGTATAGGGAGGAACTGGTAGTTTGCCCCAGTCGCTCCCTGGGTGCACAACCCGCCCCCCCCGCCCCCCTCGTGCATTAGACCGGTCCACTTGAAACGATATTCACCAGTTCGCAGTAGCCGATGCGGATCCCAGGGCTCGATCCCTAGTCCTCACCTTACTTGTGTACAGTAGCTGTGACAACTCCGAGAATTGAACCCGTGACCTGTGTATCTGTAACAGTTGGTAGACTGTCACAGGGCCCGTAGGTAGCAGGGGTTCGATCTGTAGATCTGTTGAATAGAAGTCTTAGAGATTTCTAGAAGTCGTAGCTACTACAGTCCTGGAGGGTCAAGTCCGTAGCTGCTACAGTCTTCAAAAGGCCAGGACCCAGACTTCCAGAAGGTCCTGGTAGTGGCCTTTCGAAGTTGCTCACATTTTGGCTGAGGCAAGTGGGCAAGTGGTGAGCCCAACTGCAGTACGCCGGCAGTGAGACTGCATCGAGTTGGCAGTGCAAACCCATTCAGTCAGCAGTACCGGTCCCAGTCAGTCCTAGTCCAGTCAAGCAAGTACCATATGGGACTGTGTGCACCACGGGCATGGGAAAGTGCCAGACCAATGAGCTATAGAAGTATAAATCAAAGGGCAGCGTCCAGCCATTCATTCATTTCTGCGTGAGCCATGCGGAAGCGCTGCCATAAGCGACTTGTGCGAGGTGGTCTGCAGTGAGCCCGAGGACGAAGTGGGCGAGAGAGAAGGAGCTTAGCCATAGCGATAGGATAGTAGCGGTCATAGCCGCCATAGCTGTAGATAGAGTTCAGTGTGTGTGTGTGTGTGTTCAGAGTATCGCGTGTGGGATATCCAGGGTGGTCCTGTGTGTGCGAACAGAGAGTTGTGTGGGCGCTGAGTCGCCATAGCCATTGAAGTGAACTTGTATCTGAACTGTGTTCTTGGCTACCATATCTCTGAGTTTTGAGTGGGCGCTTGTCGCCAGTTTGCTGCGCACCTGTTTGCATGCATGCGAAGTGTGGATGAGAGCGAGTCTGATTGCACACTGAAGACACTGTCGGAAGTTAGGTACTCTAACATGCAAGGGAGAACTCGTTAATCATAATCTGTCAGGCGCCTGCTCACTCCTACACAGTTAATCCCCTGGGGAGCCCAGGGCAATCAATGCTGGCAGGTAATCTCATGCTAAAGAAGGCGGGAGGAGCTAGTTTCTTAGCAGAAGTTCTCTCCCCTTCCTTGACATCCTGCACAGTCAATCCTCTGGATGCCAGAGTAATCAATGCTGGCTGGTTTCGCAGTCAATTTCTCTTGATCCAAAAAAACGATTCCCCCTCACTCCAATTGCCTGCTCAGTCAATCCCCTGGATCCCAGGGTAATCAATGCGGGCAGGAACTTTACACAATCCTGTTTTGGTACATTCCAAATTCAGTTTGTATATGGGACGCTGGACCTGTTTTCCAGCAGGTGCTGCTCCCCACCAATAGATGGAGCCTCTCCCCAGGTGCTAGCGGTGTCTGCTCTTATCAGCACCACTAACACTGGTGTGGGCGTTTTTTTTTGTTTTTTTTTAAAAATAAAGGTCCCACGGAGAGTACACCTTGATATAAGATCCAAGATATGGTCCCTAAGGATCATTCCTAGGGTCCCTAAAGCTAAAAAAAAAAGTGGTCTCTGAGCAATGGCTTTTTTTTTTTTTTTTTTTTTTTAGACCTGAGGGGAGGCACAGGGATTGTTCCTGTTGGCACGGTCCCTGATGCTACCGGGCCAAAATCAGCTGTCCCCTGGCCGGTATCGCCCACCTGCAGGTGGGGAGCAGCCCCTCCATGTTCTTGCATGAACAAGGTTCTGGCTGCTACGGGTTTCCCCGTATGCCTACAATTAGAAGTAGTGGTAGTTAGGTACGTGAGGTTCTGGCTGCTACAGGTTTCCCCGTATGCCTACAATTAGGAGTAGTGGTAGGTAGGGATGTGAGGTCACCTCACATACTACCTACCACGATTCCTTTTTTTTTTTTTTTTTTTTTTTTGA
>BFEA01000270.1:636713-648604 GCA_003427395.1 Chara braunii
ACAAAACAAATACTAATAATAAAAATAAATAAAAATAAAAAGAGAATTAAATTTAGTAAGTGCGCCAGCATGTTTTCGACACCGCCATCTTTGGCGATTTTTCTTTTTTTTTTTGGCATAGCTAAATGCCCAAAAACTTTACAGATGTGTACTTCACATAATACAAAACCCACTAAAAAAGTTTCAAAAAATAATAAAATTGTCTAGACCCCGAACTAAAGTGAAAACAAAAAGTCAAAAGTGAAAAAAAATCTGGGCGAGCACGTTTTGACACCGCCATCTTTGGCGATTTTTAATTATTATTTGGCTAAGGCAAATGCCTTGAAAATTTATATGCATGTACCTCATGTCATAGAGAACTCATAAAACAAAATTCAGAAAACTAACATTATTTTTAGGCCCCGAAATAATTTTTGGCGGGGGCCGAACGTCGCCGGGTTCGGGCCCCGTACGGGACCCTGAACGCCCGAACGTACGGAGGTCCGCCCGGGGGCCTCCGTACGTACGGGCTGGTAACCCTGATAATAATAATATTATTATTATTTATTAATAAATAATAGTAATAATAAAAATAGTAATAAAATTATAATTGTTTCTAACAATAAAATAATAAAATAATAAAATAATAAAATAATAAAATAATAAAATAATAATTAATAAAATAATAAAAATAAATAATTAAAAAAAATGATAAAATAATATTAAAAAAAATAATTAAAAAAAAACAGTAACAATAGATAAGTATGTATAACTATCACTAAAAATACTAATAGACAAATTTATACTAGCCTTAAAGAATTAATAATAATAATAAAATAATTAAAAAATAAAAAAAGAGAAGCCTTAATTGTGAGGATTGAACCCTCAAGAAGGGGCCTTGCCTTGATGTACATATTCTGGGCTAAGGGCCCCAGCAAGCCTCGTGCCCGCCCTAAGTGAAGGCGGGCCAACAAATCAACAAGAGCCCTCTGTGCAAACATTTCACGAAGTGGGGTCCATACAGTTGCAGCACGCCAGTTGGTTGGAGTGCACCGAGTCTCGGATCTCTGCAAATGTAGAAATCTCAGGGCCCCTGAGTTAGTTAGGCCCTGGGCACTTGGACGTGAGGCCGACAATGCATGTTGGGTATAGGGGCCGAAAATGCCAAAGGGAAATCGGCCCACTATCTGAATCTGGCCGCAGGCCCTGACGAAAGAGGCTCAACTGCATTCCCCGGGCCTCAACTGCATCGGGCCTGGGTTCAGGCACTGGGGCCCAGATGTAGGCTGAAGGGAGGCCTCCCACACGCAACACTGGCATATAGGCAAGCAGGGCGAGTGGGCAGGGACTTGGCCATTGCGGGCAATGCCGGCACGCTGCGCTGATGCGAGCTGCTGCGTTGCGCTAGGCTGAGGTGCGAGACAGGCAGTCGTTAGGCGGTAGGGCGCTGCCTGTACACAGGGCGCTGGCGGCCATAGCCAGGTTGCCTGAGGGTGCAGGGGAGGTGAGGGCGAAGGTGGTTCTTCGGAGGTGAAGGGCGTTGTGTGGGTTTTCAAGGGAGAGTGTGGGTGAAGAAGAAGACGTACCTGGTGGAAGTGGGAGGTCGGCATTGGTGTCGACATCATCACTCGCTGGTTGTCAAGTTGTTTGGTTGCTTTCATACTGTAGTTGTAGTGTTAGGTTGTAGAGTAGGTAGGGCGCCTGGCGCCATTCAAGAGAGAGAGCTACATTGGATTATGTTGTTGGTGTTGCCTTGTTGGGCGTGGACATTGACTCACGATTCTTCTGTATCGTTTTTCAAATGGATGGTTACTCGGTTCCATTGTGCTGTCTGCTCTTGCTTTGACTACTTAGGCTTCAGTGTGATTTTGCAATCTGGATTTTTGTGCTTCGTCCATATTCATGTTCCTTGCATTTTGGTATCGGAACTGGTTTGATTCGCCACTTACCTTGGCACGCTGGCGTTATACAGACTTGGTGCGTTGACGATGTTTCTTCGCAGTTGGTTCTTGTGACGTCAGGCCATATTAGGCGCACTACCTGGGTAGAGAGGTCTGCGCCGGAAGGCTAAGACGGCATTATGCCGTGGTGACATGCGGAATGTATGATTGGTGATGAGAGCATGCTGATGTGGCATTCAGCTGAGGTGACACTGCATTGCGTTGTGGGTGGTGCCGAGGCCAAGATCAGTCATCAAATGCACACTCAGCTCAATTGGTGAGAAATTTGTGGCTGGGGGCAGCTATCTCCAGATACGTTGTTCCCTTACCTTATCTACTCTCTTTATCTCTTCTTACCATGAGGAAGTGAGTCCAACTTGAGAGTCCTCTCTTTTGGTGAGGTGTCGTGAGCGCGCTACCTTGAGAGACGACAATCTTCCCGGAAGCATCTGGAAGGAGAAAGGTCGGTGCCTCTGAAGGGCCCTGGTAGAAACACTGGGTCACGATCACCATGCCAACCCAATGGTAGTAGGTCACGCATGCGATGACTGCTGTCCATTTTGGCACTTTGCTGCGCTGATAGAAGTCATGCCGGGTGTGCCAGCCCATAAGAGACGCTTACCAGACCGTCTATAAACATTTCTGGTTGGGGACTCAGTGTTGATTCTGGCTGTGATTGTCGTCCTGTCTGCGACGTTAAATAATTCCTGCGGAGATGGGGGCTCTCTTTAAATTCCTCCTGATCAGCCCGATCACATTGGGCAGTAAGGCTCGTTCCGTACAAGGGTAAATAAGAGTGGATAGGCTGGCTTGCTCGGCAATGACTTGGGCACAGGGGTGGGCCGAAAATGCACACGAAGACACCGCTGCTCATTGATGCTGTTCGGTATGTTGGATTGATGGGAGGGTAGGTTCTAATTGATGCTCAACTGGATACATAACCATACCCACTGATCATACATCTGCAACATGGTTTTGTTTTATTATTGATTAGTTGGTTGACAGCTGCTAACACCTCACAGACAAATTAGAGTAGGACTATTGTATACTACCATAGCCAGTTCTATCTAATGCTGTTGTAAGTGAACTAATTAATATAGAACAAATACCATGTTGACAGTCTTTTGATAATGTTGTAGGCTGCCACTTGATCGGTCAAGTAGGGGATCTGTCGGACACAGCTATTTTTAGAAAATTAGGTGTCGGTCAGACACATGTTGTGGTAGGACTCCACTAGGGGGTTCTAGTGCAGATAATGTTTGCCTAATTGATGAACGGGTCATCGTCGATGAGGGAACAGTTGACGATGCAAGATTAACACGTTCGAGATCACGTAGGATCCCGCACGTGTTTCAGGCCCTACAACCGGGAGACGAAGGACGGCTTCGTGTTGAACGCAGAGCCCGTGCACTAGCAGCAGCTAGGGAAACAGTGAACGCCGCAGCTAGGGAACAGGCTGCAGCAGCAGCAAGGGCAGTTACTGTAGTCATGTCTTCTGCAGCAGCATCCTCTGTTGCGTCATCGTCTGGGACCAATGAGACTCAGTATGGAATGCCCACTGGGTCCACGGGTACTTCCAGTTCAGTAGGTTCTCGGCAATCTACAAGTCAAATGGTGGGCTTGCAGTTCAGCCCGTTGACCCCACGGGAAAGGGAGCTTCGAGAGTTCCAACAGGTCGAAAGGATCCGTGAACAATTAGAGAGGGAACTGAAGCAAGCAACCGATAGAGAAAGAGAGATCAAAAATAGAACAGCCAGGCTTGAAACGTTAGAGGCAGACAAAGCTGAGTTAGAGGGTTTGGATGAGTCAAGACTGTCTGACCAAATGAAAATATTGAAGAACAATATGATGTTGCTGCATGCGCACGTGGACAGCCGATTGGACTTTATGCAGAACACCCTAGACCAGATCCTGGACATTTTGCAAAGGCTAGGATTTAGGCCACCAGCACAGTCGCCGTTGCCGTTAACAGCGATGTCTGGCCCCTTTCCTGTACAAGCTGACACACAACCAAGTGGCGCGTCTGCAGCAGTCTCACAGACTGTTGCTTCTTCTTCTTCGGGTCCAGCGGTGGGAGCTACACCACCGCAACAATCTGTTCCTCCACAGGGACAGCCGCAAGGTCTTTCGTACCCTAAGACCCCTATGAAACCGCCTCTTGCCTTTTCGGGCGAGAAGAAGGACGAAGAGCTCAACACTTGGTTGAGAACAGTTCCGGTTTGGGTGAAGGCAAAGAGGACTTTGCAGGAGGAGGAGGTGATTACTGCTGCATCTTACCTCGAGGGTAAGGCAGCCAAATGGTTGGATGGTGTAGTGACAAAGGCTCGGTACGGACGACGCATGGCGGACTGGGCTAGGACAATTACGTTAGACCAGTTCATGGAAATGGTAGAAGCTCGATGGCACAATCCTCAGCAGACACAAATGGCCACTGATGCGATAAACAGACTAGACCAACGAAAGTTCAAGTCAGTCAGGGAGCTTACGACTACCACAGAGAGCCTCATCGTCGTTCATGGTATAAACTACAACAACCAGTTCCTATTGACCACGTTTGTGAGATGTCTACTAGAGAATCTCAGAAACTTGTTGGCCAGAGAGGCTCGCCTCGAGTATCACTCCTTTGAGACGTTGTCTAGGAGGCCACTCTAGGAAACGCTCAACCTTCTCAGAATGACACGAGCAAGAAGAAGAGTCCGCAGGAATGGAAGAAGAAGGGGGCTAAATTGTTGATGGTTGAGTCCGATGGGACCCAAACCGAGATCGACGAGCTCACAGACCTGCTTGACATTTCAGAGTACGACGGCGACGAGACCGCTGAGGGTAGCACCCTCGCCGCAGTAGTTAAGGCTAAGGCTGGTGGCCGAGTGAAGGGCCAACCAAAGAGTCAAGGGAAGGCCGCCTCCAATCAGGCCAAAGTGGATGATTGGGTTAGGGCAGGTCTTCATCAAGATGTGTGGCGGGACCGCCGAGTGCGTGGTGCTTGCATTAACTGCGGGGAATACGGACACTCGCAGTACAAGTGCCAGAACGCAAAGGTCACGCAAAAGATACCTCCTAAGATGGGGGCACCTTATTCCCAGGCTTCTAGCTCGGGAAACAAGTGAGGTCGGTGGAAGTTTTAGCTGCTTCTACTCAGGATGAAGTGGGCCACATACCCTCCCCACTTCATGAGATGACCATAGCTAATGACTTTTTAGTCACCCCGCAGACTCATCCGGACCAAACTATGCTCTGTACGTTGGATGTGTCTGAAGCCTTAGAAGATTTGGAAAGTGAGTGGTCAAACAAGGACCCTCACGAATCTTGGGTGGCACTAAAGAAAGGTCCTAGAGGGGAACGTTTCGTGGTGGAAGTGGATGTAGGAGGCCGCAAATGTGGTGCCTTCATAGACATCGGATCCATGCGGAATTATATAAGTCGCGACTGTTTGGAAAGGTTGCATCTTTAGGACCGGGTACGGCACCTTAGTAGACCAGTAGCATCTACTTTGGCCAACAACGAGCGCATGATTGTCACAGACTATATCCCGAATGTAGTCTGTACCTTCTTCTATGGAGGAGGGGAACTGAATCATAAGATTTCGTTCCTGGTTAGTGACGACTTGTCGTTTGACATGTTGTTAGGCATGTACTACCTTGAGGTTGCTAAGCCCCAGTTCGACAGGGACAAGAAGGTGCTTAAACATTAGTTGCCCGATGGCAGAACAGTCAGATTGACTAAGTTCAAAGCCAGTAGCATTATAGATACCTACGGCTGCTTTTGTGCATCAGTGTTCTACTACTATTACAAACAAAACCAAGAGGAGGGTATGTACCTAGTGTATGTCTCTGATAAAGGGGAGGCCGTTAAAACACCCCAGAGAAAGAACACGTCGTTGCTAAGTTCCCTGATCTGTTCGAAGAGCCTATAGGAGTTGTCGAAAGGGAAGTTGTCCACGATATAGAAATCATTCCAGGGAGTAAGACCCCAAAGGGAAGGATCTATAGGATGGCTCCCGCCGAGTTAGATGAACTTCGGCAACAACTGAAAGAGCTGATAGAGAAGGGATGGATCCGGCCTAGTACTTCCCCTTACGGATCTCCAGTACTATTTGTACCAAAGAACGGGGGTACATTGAGGATGTGCATTGACTAGAGAGGCCTCAATGCCATCACAGTGAAGAACGCAGAGCCTCTACCGCGCATAGACGACCTACTGGATAGGGTGCAGGGATGCAAGTACTATAGCAAGATAGACTTGAGATCCGACTATCATCAGATCGCTATAAGACCTGAGGACCAACATAAGACAACTTTTCAGACTCGATATGGTATGTATGAGTTTGTAGTGATGCCCTTTGGTCTTTGCGATGCACCGGGAACATTCCAGCACGCCATGAATCGGATCTTCCATGACCATTTAGATAAGTTTGTCGTGGTTTACCTTGACGATATTCTGATCTTTAATAAGTCTGCCGAAGAGCATCCACAGCACGTTGAGACTGTACTTTCACTCCTGCGACAGCACAAGTATAAGGTCAACCTAGAGAAGTGTGAGTTTGGTCGCACTAAGATATTATATTTGGGTCATGAAGTATCCGCGGAAGGGATTAGGCCGGAAGATGCGAAGGTGGCTAGTATTCGAGACTGGCCACGATCTCAGACTGTCACTGCGGTCAGATCTTTCTTAGGAATGTGCAACTACTATAGGAACTTCGTAAAGAACTATTCTACAATCGCTTCTCCTTTGACGGATCTAACTCAACTTGACACGCCGTGGGACTGGAGTGAGGAGTGCGAGGGTGCTTTTAAGCGATTGAAGCATGCACTCATGAATCATAAAGTTCTGATGGTTGTCGATCCTCAAAAGCCATTCATAGTGACCACTGACGCAAGCCAATATGGCATTGGCGCAGGGCTAGCTCAACAGGATGGGAAGAAGTTGAGACCGATTGAATACATGAGTAAGAAGATGCCATCTAAGAAAATGGCAAAGTCCACCTATGAAAAGGAACTCTATGCTCTCTACAAGGCACTTGTCCATTGGAGACATTTTCTGTTGGGACGGTTCTTCTATTTGAGGACTGACCATCAGACACTCAAATGGATCAAGACTCAACCGACTCTTTCTGATGCACTCAAGCGATAGATTGAGGTCATAGATCAATATGACTTCAATCTTGAGTATCTGAAGGGAGAGTACAACAAGGTTGCATATGCGCTATCACGTAGGGCAGACTACCTAGGGGCGCTAGTTTCTGACTTTGGTGTATCGGAAGAAGTAACTCAATCGTTCGTGGGAGCCTATCAGGAGGACCCTGTCACGATGAACATCATGCGCAAACTTCAGGCAAAAGACAAGGCCACGGAAAGTGGCCTTGATAAGGCCGGATTTAAAAGGTTAGTAGTTCCATCTAGTGAACGTTTGCGTAGTTTGTTTTTAGGAGAATGCCATGACGCAACCGGGCACTTTGGTTACAAAAAGACGAGTGCTAATCTAGTACAGCGATTTTGGTGGCCTGGAATGCTTGATGACGCAAAGAAGTATGTAGAGACCTGTCAAGTCTGTCAGCGGGACAAGCCGCGAACTCAAGCACCGCTTGGGTTGCTGACGCCCTTACCTATCCCCGCTGGTCCAAGACAGAGTGTTTCCATGGATTTCATGGACACCCTGGTGACCAGTAAGAGTGGCAAGAGGCACATTTTCGTCATCATCGATCGATTCACAAAGTACGTTAGACTAGTTGCCATGCCAGAGACCGCAATGACTGACCATGTCATCAAGTTGTTCAAGGACAACTGGGTGCGTGACTTTGGTTTACCAAAGACAATCGTTAGTGACAGAGATGTCCGTTTCACAAGTTAGCTGTGGAAGAAGACTTCTGAGCAGATGGGCAGTCAACTTCAGATGACTTCAGGGAATCACCCCGAAGCCAACGGACAGGCCGAGCAGATGAACAGAGTTGTACAACACCTGCTGAGGCATTACATCAAGCCCAACGAGGATGAGTGGGATGAGAAGTTGCCTCTCATCGCCAGCCTGTACAACAACGTTGTACACAACAGTACCGACGTTAGTCCTAACCAGCTGCACTTGGGATGGAAGCCTAGATCCGCTCTAGACTTCCTCCTACCTGAAAACCGATCCTCCGCAACTCCAGGCACACTTGAGTATGGTGTGCACTATGAGAAGTTGTTGTAGCAAGCTGTCGAGCACATCAAGAAAGCTCAGCAAGCAATGATTGCTTCTGAAAACAAGCATCGGCGACAGTCCTCATTTCAGGTAGGGGAAAGTGTCTGGGTCAAGGCTAGTGAGTTAGGACAGGAATTCGGGATCTCTCGTAAACTAATGCCTTAGTATTTTGATCCCTGGGAAGTCATGGACGTAGTGGGGGATGAGATGGATGGTCCTACCTATGTTATCTGTATCCCTGGACACCTACGCACTCACCCTGTCTTTCATGCCTCAAAGCTTGCACCTTTCGCTGAGACTGATCAATTCCCTTCAAGGAGATCGATGCTGCCCCCAACCATGGATGGTCAAGTGGACATCGACGACATTGTGGATCACAGAGATCTGCTTGTTCAGAAGCCATTGGGTAGGGGAAGACCTCCTAAACCCCAGAGAAAATATCGCGTTAGATTCAGGCATCATACGGATCCAAAAGAAGACCGGTGGTTCACCAGAGAGGAACTGATTGACACAGCTCCTCAGGTGGTGGCAAAATATGAGAGGATGCTAAAAGGGAAGGCACCTGCGAAGTAAGCATCTCAGCGGACTTTCGAAGCTAAAGGGATGGAATGTGAGGATTGAGCCCTCAAGAAGGGGCCTTGCCGTGATGTACATATTCTGGGCTAAGGCCCCCAGCAAGCCTCGTGCCCGCCCTAAGTGAAGGCGGGCCAACAAGTCAACAAGAGCCCTCTGTGCAAACATTTCACGAAGTGCGGTCCATACAGTTGCAGCACGTCAGTTGGTTGGAGTGCACCGAGTCTCGGATCTCTGCAAATGTGGAAATCCCAGGGCCCCTGAGTTAGTTAGGCCCTGACACTTAAATGTGAGGCTGACAATGCATGCTGGGTATAGAGGCCGAAAATGCCAAAGGGAAATCGGCCCACTATCTGAATCTGGCCGCATGCCTTGATGAAAGAGGCTCAACTGCATCCCCGGGCCTTAACTGCATCGGGCCTGGGCTCAGGCACTAGGGCCCAGACGCAGGCTGAAGGGAGGCCGCCCACACGCAACACTGGCATATAGGCAAGCAGGGCGAGTGGGCAGGGACTTGGCCATTGCGGGCAGCGTCGGCACACTGCGCTAATGTGAGCTGCTGTGCTGCGCTAGGCTGAGGTGCGAGACAGGCAGGCGCTAGGCGGTAGGGCGCTGCCTGTACACAGGGCGCTGGCGGCCATAGCCGGGCTGTCTGAGGGCGCAGGGGAGGTGAGGGCGAAGGTAGTTCTTCGGAGGTGAAGGGCGTTGTATGGGTTATCAAGGGAGAGTGTGGGTGAAGAAGGAGACGTACCTGGTGGAAGTGGGAGGTCGACATTGGTGTTGACATCATCACTCGCTGGTAGTCAAGTTGTTTGGTTGCTTTCATACTTTAGTTGTAGTGTTAGGCTGTAGAGTAGGTAGGGCGCCTGACGCCATTCAAGAGAGAGAGCTACATTGGGTTATGCTGTTGGTGTTGCCCTGTTGGGCTTCGACATTGACTCACGATTCTTCTGTATTGTTCCTCAAATGGATGGTTACTCGGTTCCATTGTGCTATCTGCTCTTGCTTTGACTACTTGGGCTTCAGTGTGATTTTGCAATCTGGATTTTTGTGCTTCGTCCATATTCATGTTCCTTGCATAATAATAATAATAAATAAATCCCTATAAATCAATACTTATCCTTTTTTTATTATTATTATAATAAAATTAATAAAACCCCTTCAAAATGAACAGTAAAAAAAAAAAAAAAACAAAAAAAAAAACACGTTCTAGTTAATAAACAAACTTCAACTTAGCGGAACACACACAAGAACAAACGATGTATCTCACCTATGATAAATACAAATATGGACAAAAATATAGACACCCACTCTCTCATAGTCCCCCGATTATGGGACCCAAAGCACGGTAATGCACTAAAAAACAGTCCCAAATAAATCAATACTTATCCTTTTTTTATTATTATTATAATAAAATTAATAAAACCCCTTCAAAATGAAAAATAAAAAAAAAAAAAAAACAAAAAAAAAAACACGTTCTAGTTAATAAACAAACTTCAACTTAGCGGAACACACACAAGAACAAACGATGTATCTCACCTATGATAAATACAAATATGGACAAAAATATAGACACCCACTCTCTCATAGTCCCCCGATTATGGGACCCAAAGCACGGTAATGCACTAAAAAACAGTCCCAAACGCACACGCATACAAAAAACCCTTTTTTTTTAAAAAACTCAGACAATAAAGACAACCAACAAAAAACTGGACCTGGCCAAGGCATGCACAACACTACGAGAAACGACAATATGGAGAAACGTGACATCCCACATACGACAAACAGTCGAAACGCCACTACCACCCCATGACAAAACCATTGTGACAATACGACCAACACAGCACAAAGACCTCCATAGCCAGACCACGATATGACAATATAGACAAAACAAAACAGAATCGTGGACCCTGTGAAAGAACGCGATACACACTGCATTCCTCGGCCACGACTGAACACACCTCCCTGTACAACGCGAACCCCTTACGCAAAGCCACTACGCTACCTAGAACTGTAATCCGGTATGCCCACACCCAAGAACCCCCTCTGCTCCCCCCTGCCCCCTCCCTCCTGACCCTCGCCCTCTCCATGACGCGCTGCATGCCAAACTACAGCTCGCACAAGCCCACCGCCATTGCAAGCTCCCCCTGCGCCATTTTTTCTAACCTGTCTGCCTATGTTTACTATGTATATCATATCACACCCTCACACTATACTCCTCCTGCACTCACCCATCTGCTACGGTGCACTCAAACATCTCTGGATCAACACGCATCTCTGTCAATACTGTGTGCTTCTCACACAAGCACGCAACCAGGCAAGTTGACCCGGTGTCTTTGGCTGGTAAGACTACTAAGGCACACTTATGTGCCTCTCACACTGTGCCTCGTACAATGAAGTGCCCGATTTCTCGCCTAAGACTGGCCGAATAAGCTATGGCAGTGACTGATACGACTGCATCACCAGCCATGACCTCTCAGGTATGGATCTCATGCATCCTAACCTCTAACTACCTATGTTGTATCTTTTATAAACCCTTGATTACGATCGCCTCTCACCCCCTATGCTAACAGGAGCCTAATGACTAATCCCTCTGATGAGCTGTTATGGGTGCTAGGCGGCGAAAACTGCGCTTCCGTGCACCACCCCAACAGCTCCCTACCTAATCCACACCTCCCACCCACCTTCTCACGACATATTGAAGTGGTTCTCTCCTTAAAAAAAGAGACTAATTAATGTAGAGCTCTATCCTGATGCTAACCTTGCGGACGTCGAGTTGGTCTCCTCTCCCATTGCAAATGGGATGGTTGTTACGGACTCCGCCAAACCCCTCCTTTGGTACCGTCGGATTTTGGACAATTGGCGCCATGCTGCAGTTCGGGCGCCACTTTCAAATGTTGCATTTTTCAGTTCTGCCCTCGGGGCTTTTGCAGATTTACCCCGGTACTGTAGCGGACACCCGGTACTTATACCGGTGCCCCGTACAGTACGGGGACCAGTCTCGTACCAGTTCTCTGCTGCTGTACTCGTACTCAGTGTGACTTGCTGTTTTCGGCATTCGGAATCCAAGACTTCGACTTTGTGTCCTTGCCACTGTGTCTGCGTCCGACCCTCAGTCGTGTCGAGTGAGTGAGTGTGTGTGTGTGCTCTCACTCTCTCTCTCTCTCTCTCCCTCTCCCCTCTCCCTCGGCTCTTCCTGTCTCCCTCAGCCTCGCTCCCGTTACA
>BFEA01000270.1:667076-681044 GCA_003427395.1 Chara braunii
TCTCTCTCTCTCTCTCTCTCTCTCTCTCTCTCTCTCTCTCTCTCACACACACACACACACACACACACACACACACACATGCATATTTTTTTCCCTTTCGATTGATTGATTGATTGATTGATTGGGGGGGGGGGCAACCCCCACACGCATGCACACACATACAGAAAAAAAAAAGAAAAAAAAAGATCTGTTTTTTTTACTTGTCTTTTTTTCACAGTTTTTCTAGGCTACCAGCCGGGCCGCCCGGGCCCCGGGTTACCAGCCTGTGCAAGGACAAGGGAAGGTCCCAGAAAAAAACAAAATCCAAAAAATCTGAAAAACTACTATGTTATGTAGAAAAATAAACTAAACAACTTTTGCCTCAGGCTCACATCGAAATTCTTTACCAAATTAAAAATATAAAATAAAATTAAAAAATATAGATGTATATATCTTTTTGGCCCGGCTAGGCAAGTGACCCCGGGCCACTCTAGTAGTCTAACAGTTTTTTATTTTTATTTTTTTTTACACAAAATAATATGCGATTTGGAAAACAAAATATATGGGGTTGTAGAGTTCGAAAAACCCTACAACAGCATATTTCGACTTTTGTTTTTACATTTTATTTCGCCACGGAAAATTCCGTAAAAAACGTGGCCGCGACTTCGAGGCTGCTGTCTGCAATCGCGACCACAAACGTGGCCGCGCGTTAAGTTTGACCCCGCGGCCACGGGTGATACATTGCCTACGAGAGGTGGTTTCATCGTTCTCACAACTGTATTATACAACGATATCTTTATATCATGACAATATTTTTCGGTCATGACGTTGTTTTGTGTGGCTGCATGTACCCAAGGTATTGCAAGGTGTCGTTTCTTATTCCTAATGATCACTATGCAACCACAAGCATGACCGATGAGAATTACATGGATATGCAAAGGTGAGCAAAATTCTAAGGATTAGAGAGTGACCAAATCTAAAGACAATTATTGATAGGGTTGTGAACACTGTAACAAAGATGAATTATATGTGAGCTCTCCTATTAGAGGAATATCAGGAATTTGAGATACATTATAGAGTATAATGATTCTTCACTTCAGGAATCAAGTGACACTACGGTTGTGGAAAATTAGACAGTTTACAACAGGACACAACGAACTTCAACTCGAAAGTTGCAGTACAGAGAGAGATGACATAAAAATTAGGCATATCACTTATGTCTCATTTGCTTATAACACGTTTACAATTTCTAGATAATAGTTTGTTGCTTTGATATAACAGTCTATATTTAAGAATTATACATTTTTACCATTTTCAAAAGATTGGTGTTTTTTTTTTTTAATTATCGCGAAGAGCGATGTCATTTTTCGTCCAATTATTTACCTTGTAATTATCTCTGTCATTACCAATCACAATTTGCAAACTTCTGTGGCTTGTGGCCTTATTTTCAAAATGTCAAAAAGTATGTTTTCAATACACATATGAAATATTCTTATTTTTTTCTTAAACTTGCTTATTTTTCTTTGCAGTCACAAATTTCGTTATATTCACTTTTCATAAAACAATTAATTTTTCGTTAAATCTTCAGATATGGTAGTCGCCCTTCGTTAGGGAGAGACCGTCATAAAGTGTGAATAACTTATAATAAAGGAGAGATATGGCAGACGGGGTGTCAGATGCCCTATGTTAGGCAAAGACTGTCCTACAGTGAAGCAGAGACAGTCATAAAACAATTCAATTTTTGTTAAATCTTCATATATGGCAGTCGCCCTTTGTTAGATAGTCGTCCTTTGTTTGAATGTTGAAAAAAATAACGGAAAATAAACAATTTCAACAATTTCATGAAAAAAAATAGAAAATTTTTCAGACACGGCAGTCGCCCTTCGTAACGAAAACACAAAACCGAGACTGCCATAACGTGTGAATGTTGAAAGGAATAACGAAAAATGCTAAAGATAATTTTTGATGAAGTTGTTTTATGAAAAGTGAATACAATGAAACTTGTTATTGCAAAGATAAAAAAATAAGTTTTACTAAAAATGTTAAAGACATACAGCAGAGACTTTCCTACAGTAGCTGAAAACATCTTGCCCTAGATCCTCGATATGACAGTCACCCTTCGTCGCCGTAGCAAGCCATCGTCGTCCCAATCGTCAGGGTGATGTGGTGATCGTTGTGGAGGTCATTTTCGTAACCGCTAACGTGTTGATCATCATCAAGGTCCCGAGTCTTGTTTGTTGTGATGGTCGTGTCCGCCCACCCCTCCTGCAATACATCTGCCAACTTTTACAGGCATATTCATTCTCACTTTACACTTATGATGAGCATTGAGGTTGGGCTTACGTGTCTGATCGCGTCCTAGTGTGGGATTCGTGTCTACCCACGCGATTAGGAACGACTCACAGAGAGGCAGGCTGGAGCAACATTCAAATTCCTGTTGGTCGCTGGATTCAGGGTAGACTAGTCTCGCAAGGTGCTACAAGGCAACAGACTCAGCGGTACACTGTGGTTCTGCAAGACGTGGTGCATCAGAGAACAACTTGCTCGTGTCACTCCGGAGGGGAAGCTTGTTCCCCACCATTATTTTTGTTTTTTCATTTTTTTTTTCTTCTATAAGCTTGGTGACCACCACCTACAGATATGTTGTTGGTCGCCCCCAATTTATTTGAGCAAAGACTGTTGATGTTCGTAAGGGGAGGGGACCAGAGGGGAGGCACCGTGACTGGCCCATCGAAGAAGCTCGGTCCTGATACTATCGGTTGACCCCTGGCCGGTATCGCCTACCTGCTATAGCAGATATCGCACCTGCTGTTGGGTGCAGATTCAGCATGTTCCCTCGTTGCAGGCTTGAGCACAAATGTGGATGCTACGGGGTTCCCCGTAATACTATAATGACAATGAAAAAGGCCTAAGAATTAGAAAAAAAAAAAAAAAAAAAAAAAACTAAGCTACGTTCTTCTCTTAGTTTCTTTGTTTTTTTAACTATGGGCCTCACCACACTACTCCCAACTTGGCCATTTTTGGGAGTGCAGCGTCGCCACACCAACTCTCGAGTTTAACCTGTCAGATTAAACCTGGAAGTTGACAAAATGTGGCTCCCAAGAGCATTCCCAAAATTGTCTGAGTCTCCCGCTTATAAAAGGTCATTTTCGGGTGACCTCTCATAGAGGCCTGTGCTTGGACCGGAGAACTCGTGTGCAAACAAACATTCTTCTCACAGTTTTCGTCGCCACATGGTGGACAGTGCTGGACAGTCTCTGTCTGAAGTGCCCCTCCTTGCCTCCAAATCGGAGAGCGCCCCAAGTTGGGAGTGCAGTGCGGCGAAGTGCACTCCCAAATGAATTTTCGCGTCTTCAAACTTTCGGGAGTAGTCCTGAATGTTTTCTCCAACTCGGGAATAGTGTGGTGAGGCCCTGTGTTACATTCCCAGGTCATATCGCTAGTAGTAATCTTGCAATAATTAGTAGACCATTACTAAAGAAGAGTCATGAGTCAACTCTTTCGAAGGCCAAAAAGTTGTCCCTTCACCCCAAAGTGAGCAAGGGATATGGAGAGAACAATTTCTTTGTTTTTTATTTCCCCTTTCCCTGTCCCTTTTTTTTTTCCCTCCTCCCCGCCCTCTCGTTACCTACCTACCACTACTCCTAAGCCTATGCAGGGGACCTCTCCTGGCATGCTACCTCTCACAATCAAGGGGATGTGGCAAGGCCAAGATACAAAACTATTTTTTTCATAATGGTCCAATAGAGTTATGATAAGAGTGTCTTAACTCGGGGGGAGAAGGGGTGGTGACTACCGTAGTTGATGTAGGGGCTCGCCACACAACCTTTCGAAATGTTTAAAATGGATGCCGCATCTTCCCCACACAGGCTTTCGAAACTAGTCCTTCCGAAATTTCGAAAAACTTTCGAAAGGTGTCAAAGATGCGGTCATCGAATGTAGTTTCAAAAGGGCAAGATCCTCCCGCCTGTCGCGAGTGTTTCTTCAAAAGACCGTGAGTGTTTTTTTTTTTTTTTTGGGGGGGGGGAGCAAGGAACTTCATTATAGACCAAGATTGAGGTCGGGAACCCCCACAAAACAACCCAGAACGACTCAGACTGGACTACTAGGCCAATACCCAACTTTTGTTCCATAGGCCTTCGGCTAACAACTGATTTTGACGAAAACAGTCTTCAAAATTACGCACTTTACCATGCACCCGAAAAAACAAAGAACTCTTTGTTTTGTTTCTCCAATTTCCACCTTCTCCTTATCCTATAAGGTTGTAACTACTCCTTCCCCCTACCTACCCTTATGTAGCGACTCCTATTCGAACCCTTACTTCACCTCTCTTCCCGCCTATGTATCGTGTTAATTTTTGTGCAAATCAGTTTATATATGTTTTGAAAACTAGTACACTAGGCACGAAGTGCTATTGTTTTTTGAACAAGCGATGGTTAGTTAATAAGGTTTTTAATGATTTCATAGCTAAATCATTTTTACGTTTTGGGTATGAAGTTTCTTTGAAAACTTTAGACAAAGGTGTTATTTCCATTTTGGGTCCCTATGGAATTTCCACCACATTTCTATACGGCAGTTGAGACCTAACTCAGTTCCTTCTTGTCCTACGACACTCTCTTACTCCTCTTGCCCCGCTGCCTCCTACTGTGGATGTTGAACCGAGTGCCCTGGTAAGTCGTTATAGAAACCCACCCGCAACCCAAACCCTTCTACCCGAGCAACCAATCTGCAATGACCAACTTTCCCTCCCCTCCTACAATTACTAGCTTTCCCCTCTGGCCCCAAGTGTCAAGGAACCATCTTTAAGTTAACCTCGCTAAACTACTCCTGCCTTTTAGCACCTTCCTTCTCCATTCAGTCGTGATTACCCTTCGAATCATCGCCTTCATTGTTGCCTTAAGATTTGGGTTGGGCATGATCTTGTTGTTGAATTGGGCCTTGTTCCTCTCTCTCTAGATAACCCAAAATTCTATTGCTCTAATTCCCTGGGCAACGTACCCCCATCCCTTCTTCAGGGGGAGGTCCTATGAAATTCCGCCCAATAGTATTGAGCCCATGTCCTATTTGAAACCGTACCCGATCCACTCTTCCCATTTTCTAGCCCACCATTCCCAGATCCTCCTAGAGGTTGGGAAGTCCCACAAAATGTGCATTGTCGATTCAAATGTCCATCTACATCTCTTGCATTGAGAATCTACACTCAGGCCCCAACTTATTAGCCACACTACCAGCAACGTACCGAGCAGAGATGCTAGTCAGAGCAGGGCTGCCGCTCTCGGGTGCGGGGCCTCTGCCAATTGTTCCTAGCACCTTCTTAAGGACGAAGGTATCTCTTTTTTGTGTCCTCTGAGTGGACCAGTGTTCACCTTTCAGTTGCTACAATCATTGATGTCCTTTCCGGTGCTTGCATTTCGTAGGTTAAGTTTGGCGAAAATTCATCTAGTCTTGCATGTTCTCCTCGTGCTCCTCTGCCTCTCCAAGCCCATTGGTCAGGGTCCACTTTGAGGTCAGCAAATGGTTTCCCCTGGTTCCACAGTACTACTTCTCACTCCCCTTCCTCGGTCACCGCCTCCCTTTTTTTTATCTCTGTTAACTTGCCCCATGGGATGATAATGGTTTTCTCCTCCTCTTCAGTTCTTAGTTCATCATTCGGGCCTTCTAGAAACCATTGTTGGAATATCCTTCCCTGGTTTCGGTTGTAGTTCGTCAGCTTCAGGAATCTCCTAGTGGGCGAGTCAGACTCCATTTCGTACCAGGTCCTGGAAGGTTTACCTGAGTTGAGGATAAGATCACTACTCATTCTTTGGGGATCACTTCCAAGGCCACGACCCTTCTCAGTCGGACATATTTGCAGGGTGTTAGTTTTTCCTCCATCTCCCCTTATGTACTCCATGTTGCACCTACCTCATTCCACAGATCCCTCACTCGAGCGACCCCGTGTTCTGGCCAGGTTTTTCCGAAGCTTCCTGGTAACGAGTTTGTCATTAGCATCGAGCCCTTCAAATCCAAGATCTGCGGGTTCTCGAAGATTATTTGCGATAACACTTCTTCCTTTGTTTTAGGTTCCCAGTCCTTCTTCTGCTTGCGGGCACAAATCAAATCCCATGCAACCTTTGACATCAGCCCTTCCTTTTCTTCTGAAAACGGACGCCAGATGAATCTGGTTGTCTTTCTTTTCACTATTGTCTGTGTCTTTTTCCCAATCGGTCTCACGTTTTTTACGATGGACAACAAAGCGAACAGGGCAACATTTATTTCTAGTGTGCGCTCGAAAAGCGAGAGGTGGGGGGCCCGACCCCATGTCGACATCCTTCGCATCACCGTCGACTGCAGAATCTCCTCCTTCCGGAGAGCGCAGGAGGTCAGGGCTAACTGGACTCCCAAAAACCTTTCTCATTCTCCCTGCTGGATACACTTCATCCCCCATTCTACTTCTGGTATGTAACGTTCCGAGAGGAAGTAGACTGACTTGGACCAATTAATATCTGCCTCCGAGAGATCTTCATACTTGTTCAGACAATGGTGGAGTGTTGTCATCGATTCGACTGTGTTGACTGAAACTGCCAATAGGTCATCTACCAAAGATTTGACCTTGCAAACATGGTAGACCAGTTGAAGTCCTAACACCTGTCCCTGCACTCTAATGTTATTCAATGGTATCTCTAGGTGAACTACGAACAGTAGTGGAACCAACGGGCGGCCCTGGCGGACCTAGCAGAATAGCTGAAATGGGGCAGAGATGTGTCCATTGACCATCATCGAGGTTATAGACAACGAGTATAGTGCAATTACCTAGTTACAGAAGGCTTCTCTAAAATTCCTCCATCTCACTGTTGTCAAGACGTACGACCAGTTTACCTGGTCGTACGCCTTTTCCATGTCCAACAATAAGACTACCATGTCTAGATCCTCTTTTCCTACCACCTGGAGCATTTCCACTATTGTTACGATGTTGTCGTAGATAGAGGTTCCTTGGACAAATGCAGTTTGGTCGTCTTTCGCCAATACTGTGAGGTATTTACCTAACTTGCACACTAAGACCTTAGCTAGGATCTTGTAGGAGACGTTTAACAACGAGATTGGTCTCCAGTTCCGAATCTCGTTGGTGTCCACTTTCTTGTACAGAATAGAGATAATGCCCCTGTAGGCACTGATCGACAGTCTTCCCCCCAACAAAATCTCATTATAGACTTCGACTAAATCTGCCCCTAACACACTTCAATATTGTCAGTAAAAGTCAATGGGCAGACCATCATTCCTTGGCGACAGGTGGAACGACGCCTTCAAAAACCAAAGAAATTTTCGAGGATTCGTCCTCGGTGCTCGAGGACGTGCTGAGGAATGTCTAAGGACACCCTAAGTGGAGCAAGGCGTTACTCTCGAAACTTCGGGAGTCTAAAATAGTGGAGGGAGGCCTAAGGCCTCGTCAAGGACCACAATTTGAACACTTTAATCTGACGATTAACAGCCTGACGTGTATGAGATTCAGCCACCTGGCGGTTTCATTGCCACAGGTGCAGGCAGAACAAAGGAGCTAAAGCAAGAGCGATTTCAGCGAACGGATGTCGTTGTCGAAAATGTCAGTTATCGTAGGTAGATAACACGCAACTCGTACAACAGTCTCGGTAGATGTGCGAATGACACTCGGTAGATACGCAAAATACAGGGCTCACAGCACAGCCTTTCGAAATGAGGCATTTTTCAAAATTTGCCATACGGAATTCGAAAGGAATACTTTTGAAAGAAAACCCCCCTTTGCCACACAAACTTTCAAAACAACGACGACTTTCGATATGCACGTTAGGGCCTCTCTCCACTACTGTCGCCATGTGCAACAGGATAGTGTGAATCTTCCCCTTGAACATGGAAAGATACACCACCATGATTTTTGTCTTTTGTGAATGTCGATAGTAGTGGAGCTAGACCTTGGTAATCGCCCCTCTTCTTTTTCTTTTTTTTTCCGCTAATCGGCCGTCTTGAGAGGCCCTTTCCAAAACACCAGCGGCTGGACGGCGCTACGCACCCCGCCAAAGCGTTACCGGGTTCGGCAGAACCTGTGTTGTTGCCCAGGACAGTACCACCTCAGATGCAGCAGATAGAAAAGCACAGTGAAATAATGTGGATGTTGGAAGCAGGGGTGTAGAACACCACCATTCGAGAATGAAGCAGAAAAAACACGAGCAACTAGAGATGGAGGGCACACTAGGACAAGAAGGGAGGGGGAGATCTCCCCCTCCCACACTGCATGAAGAAACAAATTATTGGGAGGACGAAGACAAGATCAAAAGTCTCTTATCGATGTGCTTCGAGGACGGTGTGTACCCGATGGAGATCGATCCGGGTGAGATGGTGGTGGAGGGTAGAGAAGTTAAGTTTAAGTTAAATACCTCACTCGATGAGATTAAGGTTAAATGGTTGAAGGAGCGAACGGTCACAATTCTTTACAAGGACACAACGAGATACCTACCGAAGAACATCAAGGATGATTTGGTTCGAGTTTTCGAGGACAGATGGGTCATCGGAAATGAGAACCTGGTGGGGAACTCAAAACGAGGGAGGATTAAGATAGAAGGCCCTGATGTGGCCTCCTACATGGCGAATGCGAGAGAGGCAGCGGAATTTATGATTTCATAAGGGCAAGTGCCAAGTGGACGTGAGGCTGGGAGATACAATGTACAAGGTACAATTTAAGCCGTGGATGACCAGGGCTGAATTCTGGGATCTGAGGAGGCGCGAAGATGAGAACACATTCTAGGTCATCGCTCTGCAAATCTCGTTGGATGATATGCCATTCATATATGCACAGATTGAGAAGGCTATTGACAAGATCATTCTGACTCACCCAACAGATGCAGATCCGGAGAGACCATCTCTGGTCAACGCACGTTCGACACCAACCCAGAGGGCCAAAGGCAAGACCTAATATGAAGGATGTTCTCTAGGTGGAAACGTCCAAAGGAGATGTACTTGAAATCCGCCGAGCCACGGCAGATACTTTGAAGTGCAGCAAGTGCAAGCAATTCTTCCACTTGGAACAAAAATGTTGAAGAGGGGCGGGAGGGCGAAAGCAAGGTATACCCACAAGAGGAGCGTTCAATCAATGTTAGCTTCAGCAGATGGGGGGAGCTTCAACCTTTAACGGAGCCGGCCAAGGCCACGGGTACGAAGGCCCATTGGCACCTAGACCAGCCACGCCAATACCATCGGGAGTTGTCAATCATGCAACAAGTGTGGGGAATAACTCCACCTTCTCCCCACAGAGAGGAGGGGGGGAGGGGGGGGAAGGAGTTAACCAATGGCCCCCGATGAGAGGATTACCGCCACACCAGTATGTTTCATATCAGGGCTGGTATGGGATGCCACTGCAATAAGGGTGGCCTTCGGCAGCGATGGAAGGGGGGCTAACCCCATCTGATTGGCCAGTCACCAACGGAGTGTCGCCGGCCATGTGGCCCTGCTGGATAAGAGGCCAAGGTGGCTTGGGAGCGATAGGGCAAATGGGGGTAGGGCCTCAACCCTGGGTTGGCGCAACCCCTAGCACTTCAGTGCAGGCAGCATCCAGAGTTCAAGCCGGGGGCCAGGGTACGTGTACTGCTTACCCATTCGGGGGGACGATAGGTGGTGTCGCAGGGAGAGGCGGTAGAGGGGACCAGAGTATGGAGAGCACACTAGGCAGATAAAGGACTCGTGGCGCAGGCAAGCAAAGGCGACTTAGCATAACATCGCAGCCATAACTGACACCAGAGCCATCATGAGATTCAAGAATTTCAAAAGAAAATTGGGAAACGTCCGTCAACCACAAGTTAGGTCTCGTCACCCCTGGAAATAAGACCACGCGAGATAGACGCTTGAGGAGAACAGGCAGATCTTTGGGCACACAGATGACACAATAACTCGTGTCATTGCTATGCACGTTGGTTAGGGGAGCATTCAAGGTCATAATGTGGCAGAGTACGGTTGGCTCGTTGAGAGTCTTCGAACAACAAGTCACGAAGATGCCGAATACGCAGTCCATCATAGAGTCACATAGACTGCTTACGCACGCTATACCGTGACTTGTTCCCGGTAAGACTCATCCCTGATATCCCGATATCGCGAATCCTGTTTGACTTGGTATGTAATAAAGTTAAGTTTTACTTCCTGATCGTAGATGTGAGGGTATCAGAGACGAAACTCACTTAGTTGGAGGGCATAGGTGTTAGATTAGTTTCGTTGTCAACTTTCGCGGAAGCCAAGAAATACGAGCTCTCCCGCTTCATGATCTCTCCGCTGATAGTCACGGCGGATGCAATATCGAAATTAAAAATCCGACTGCCGAAGGACAAAAAAATGGATTCGAATTTTGTCCATTCGGTTCTTACCCAAAGCTGGCTAGTGGGGGAGAAGAATACAACCCATATCCAGTCATGACAGGGAGATAGAGGCTTGAATAGTTAAAGTCTGAATTGCAACATGGAATTTGCAAGGGCTAGCCAACACCTTAGGGAGATACAAGAAGGCAAGACTTAAACTGTGGCTTCATGAGAACAAGATCTCAGTAGCTTGCCTCCAGGAAACAAAGCTGAGATGGTGGGACGAATTGCAGATTTGGGTTGCGGCCAAAGGAACGAGGGATGGAATAGGAATTCTCGTACACAGAGAGTTAGACCTGAATATTGTGGACTACTCCGCGAATCTATGAGGGAGGTGGGCATGGGTGATTCTCTGACAGGGAGAAATTACACGGGCGATGGTTTTAGTGTACGCTCCAGTAGTAAGGAAAGAGCGAACCGCCTTCTTTAAGGAGCTCAGAGTCATCCTCCTCGATGTGGACAACATCATCATCGGAGGTGATTTGAACACATTAGACAAGTCAACCAACCACTCGAATAGCGGTTGTCTCAAAAACACACTAGCGTTGGTAGACCTGATAGTCGACCCGGATCTGCACGATTCATTCAGAGATCTACATCCAGTAGATCGAGGCTTTATCTGGTTCTAACACAAAGGAAGAGGAAGGAGACAAAATTACTTGTTGACAGGAGGGAAGGTAAAAACGGGAGTGATAAAGATATCGACACTTGACAGTCCGATCTCAGACCATAAACCAGTTGTGAGGGTATTTAACGTTAGGACCTCATCAGGAGAGAGGTGAGGGTTATTTTAAGTTAAACACATCAAATTTGAGAGACAAGGGGTTAAATAGTTAGGTACAAAAATTTTGCGAGACCCTGCAGCAGGAAAAATCAAACCAATGGACGAAAAAACTGAAGGTGAGAGGAATAAATGTGTACGATAGAATGTCTAGAGCCACCTTTTAGAAACTCGTACCAACGACAATGGGTCCGGTCATGAAGGAGCTCAAGCACCCATTCGACAATGATGAGCCCCTAGCGGATAGATCCCGTAAAATTGTGCACATATGTTGTCTCATACTACCGAGATATTCTAACGCCGAGAAGTGCAGTGGAAGGTGCAGATACCGACTTGGTACAAGAATCAGATAACTGGAACAATGCACCAGTAGGGAGTGACAGGTCCCTACTGTCTAAAAAGGGAGGAAAAAAAAAGAAAAAAAAAAAGAAAGGAAAAGAAAAGAAAAAAAAATCTTAACGGTAAAAAACGGTCACTTGGGGAGATACATTCGTGACCAGATACATTCTGGCATATGTCGGTTACACAGTATCTTGATTTTCTCTTGATTTTACAGAGAAAATAAAAAAAAATAAAGACCTCATGCAACCGAGATACAACGGATTGCATGAGGAAGGGAAAACACATGTTTTAGGAGCATCCGTAGTCAATAATGAGCCCGGATGCACTTGAAAATTGAGCGCTTCATTTTATTTCAGTTTGGGGCAAGTTGTAGGGTTGTGGGATTAGAAAAATGGTCACAGTTGCAGTCTGAGAAATAACGGACTACATAAGGAGGCCAAGGCCAAGGGAAAATGAGCCTTGACATGCCAAAAAAGCTAGAAAGGAGTGTCTTGGGCGTATGACAAATTGAGACGGTAAATGACGACCATGAGATGGGGATCTCGCGACCGGAATAATCGGCGCACATGAGACACATAAGGAGGGGATATTGGAACTGACGGGGACAAGGAAGTCCCAAAATAAAAATGGGACGTCATCCGGGATGATGCCAGGGACTAATGGGCCCAAATAAAAATAGTCGAAAAATGGGACATGCGCCGGCGGGACTACTGGCAGGACAAAAAAAAAAAGGAACCAGTCCAGGGAGAGTGGGGGGGACTTGAGATGTCCCAAGGGAACCATGAGCCAATGTGAGGAATGGTCACGCAAAGCAAACGACACCATCGAGATCAAGATCTAGACGGTGAAAAATATTAGCACCACTAGTGCAAGTACTAGGGGAGTCAAACGAGAGAGCCATGAAAGAAAATAAAATAAAATAATGGTCAGGGGAGTGTTGCCCAACAGTCTGGAATATCTCAGACTAGCTAGGCATGAGAAGATAAATCCCCAACAGGTTCAACACAAAAAAAAACTGTTAAAAGAAAATCGGAGCAAAGGGGGCCAAAAATTGAGACTAACGGAGACAAAATGAAGCTCCTTTGAGTGTGGGGACTTCATTATTGTAATCCGAGATATAACGACCAGCTGCTGAGTCTGAATCTGGACATAAATAAAGATCCATGGTCTAGAAAAAAGACTCAACAACCACTTGACACTTGTCACATCAGAAATAAAAGCAAAGAAAAAAAAAATGAGAGGAAATGGAGGGAGAATGAGACAAAAGGGGAGAAAAGGGTGGAGGAAAATGTGCCGGTCAGTTGGGATTGGCACAATAGGGACTGGCATGTCCCTACTGTGACATCATCTATCCAAGAATGGTGGAGGACAATCCGGATTATAGAGATATGACCCTTGGGGCATTATCTCTGCAATAGCTGAATTAAAAGGCAAAATTAAGAGAAAAGGCAAAAGGAAAATCACCGGTTTTCTTTTGGACCATGGATCTGAGATTCAGATCCAGATTCATGGAGGAGGGAATATGGCCGTTTTTTATAAGGTCAACTCAAACGGCCAACTCCGGAATGAGTTCGCAGCCCCAAATGGAAAAAAAAACACAAGAAAGAAAAAGACAAAACTGTACATTTGACCCAAACAGAGGACCATGTATACCAAAAATTGAAAAGATGGGCTTTGGGGCCCAAAACTGAAGCAAGGATCACCAAGGGGTAGCTCAGACTATTGTTGGATTTGGATCTCGGCCAGATCCAAGGCTGAAAAGCCACTGAGGCATGGGAAAATACCTCGACCTACCAAAAATGAGGTAGAAACATAAAAAAAAAAAAAAAAGATCCATTAGTTTTTTTTCTTCCAAGTGAGGCTGCCCTTGGGCATTTTGGTTCAAGGGGGTAGCTTCTAGAGAAGGGGGTGGGGCATGAGGATGCCCAAGAGGCAGTCAGAGTTGATACCAACCACTCGGACTGCATGTACTTGGCCATATTAGGATCCAGGTATTCCCAGAGACACCTACAAGTGAAAAATGGTCATGGGGGTACCTTGGTTCACCATGGGGCACATGGGGAGGCCCATGGGCTGGCCAAAACATTGTGCCTAGCCTATTTAAGTTGGGGGAGCAGTCCGCCACACTCACATTTGCTTGAGGCAAGCACATGCTGCTAGCATGAGCCCAAGAGAACACCACTCTCACTTTGAGTGAGAAGAGGGGAACCCTTGCCAGTTTGGGAGCTTAGAGGAGTATGAGGAGCTCTAGAGGTTGGTGGTAGTGAGGCTGGCCTAGGAAGGTGATCCACCATAGCCAGTAGACTGTGAGGAAGAAGGAAAGGCTAGAGGGAGTCTCATTAGCCCTCCTAGAGGGGAGAACTGCATAGTCATAGTGATAGGAGTTTGTCATCATCAGGAAGAGACTGAGAAGGAAGGATAAGAAGGGCTTGCGGAAGAAGAGAGTCATAGTCAAGTGAAGCAGAAACATCATCAAGATTGATACTTCAATTCCAAGATACTAGAGGAGGTGAG
>BFEA01000270.1:730224-744067 GCA_003427395.1 Chara braunii
CTCTCTCTCTCTCTCTCTCTCTCTCTCTCTCTCTCTCGCTCGCTCGCTTCCTCCTCCCCTATCCTCTTTCTCCTCCTCTCTCTTGCGTCCTCTTATTCTTCCTTCACCGCCGCCTCCCTCTCCCCGGCGTCATCCTTCTCCCACACTCCAAAGCCTTGACCTTACCTCCTCCACCTCTCCCCTCTTGGCATATAGCTGCCCCTTTCCCACTCACTTATTACATTGTCAGGGAACGCACATTGAAAGGAATCTATCCTCAATTGGTGGAGAAAGTGGGCAAGGGAAGGGTTGTCGGTCTCTTGTGCCGCCAAGAAGGAAAGGAAAAGGTCATTTGATAAATTGGAAGGAGGCAAGTCTGAAAAGGGATTAGAGAAAGTGGATACTTAAAGCAAGCTCAGTTGACTCAACCATTACCCCGACTGCATGACTAACGGAAGAGATTGACCTGGACTAAGGAAGGTAAAAGAAAGCACAAAGAGCCAAGGAAAAGTGAACTTAGGCTTGTGGAAGAGATTATGTGTTGACCCTATGTGGGGGATACTCTGCATAAATTATGTTGAATGTGCAGGTAAGTAGTCTAAAGGGTCATTGAGCGAGAGTGGGTCCCGGGTATGTTGGGCAGCAAAGAGAAAGTGAGACGGAGATCACACGGGTTGTGGACTTGACCCTTGACCATGAATAAGTTCTCGAGTATGTTTGTGCAAAGCAAAGTCGGCTATAGCAAATTGCAAGGACATCGCCTAGATTAAGATGAAAAATTTTGGCGTGTATGCAGGATAGGGCCCTGAATAGACTCAGTTTTGTATAGGACAAATGCATAAGCTGGACAAAAGAAAGATATGGATGATGTATGCGACAACAAAAGTCACGAGTAGGATGACCAAAGAGGGAAGCAGGCAAAACCCTAGGTAGGCGTAGAGGGACCGCGAGACATGGTCCGCGGGCCCGAGCCCAAGGGCGACCGCAGGCTTAACAAGGTTTTGAGTACTCCCCGCTTAGTGAATGCATGCATGGCCCAAGGAGAACGCTTGGCCTACGCATAAAAGAAGACAAACTTTCAATACACTCCCTGGACTGCTTGAGTATTGGAAGGAGCTATTGCATGACAACATCTTAAAGTATCAAGAGAACCGCGTCTGACGAGAAGATTGGCGAGACTACCATCCAGCGAGAGGGCAGAGCTACATCCCCAATATCAAAGCTCTCCCGCAAAATGGTCCATCCCCATCCATGTTAAAGCACTAGGTGAAGGTGTCCCTGTGACGAACGCTCCGCGCCCTGAGCATGAGTGTGGGCGGAGCAGAGCCAACTGGGACCCGCAATGGGGTCGACACAGGCTCGAAAGTCTATCAGGGTTAGGCCCTACATCGGGCCCTGGAAATGAAAGTCACGAACGTGGGAAACGCCCCGTTTGAAATTCGAAATTCGAAATCGTGGGCTTGGGGACGACGGGGAGGCGAAGCACAGGCAGATCCCATGAATAGTGCAGTGCGTGCCACGCAAGCTCTGCGACTGGTTTCGGATGCGATCGCCTTGTGTACTTCAGTGGCGACACACGGCCACGGTCTGCGGTGTCGTCGACGAGGCAAACTGGAGAGGGTCAATCCTCGCTGCACGTGTCTGAGTGTGGCGGTTCTGCACTTTGGCGGCGACGGATGGACGATTCCATTGGGAAGGACATCGCTCAGGGGGGGTGGCGGAGCGCGAATTGTAGGCATGTCATCGTTGTGGTCGCGTAGGTGGTAGCGGCAGGTGACAGGCATTCGTTTTCCAGTACGAAGGGCACGATGGATGGTGGAGGCGAGGGTCGTCGTGCCGTGTTGTAGACAACGGAGAAGACGACGGTCGTGGCGGCTGCGCTCGCCGTGGTGATCCACAACTAAGTGGAGAGGGCGGCAGGGKGCATGAAGGTGACGCTTTCGAGGCGGCGGCAGAGGCTTCGAGTGCAGAGGGTGGTGGACACCCCGGACTCCATTAGCACCTCAGAGGTCGTGGTTCGGTTGTGCGCTGCAATCGGGTGCGGTGTGCTTCCTCGGGCGATGCCACGTTGGTGGATGAAGCGGAGAACAGGAGGCACTTGGGAGGATTTGCGGGTGTGCAACGACGTGACTGACGACTACTTTCAGGAAAAGCTCCGCATATCCAGGCGAGTTTTCATGAAGATCAGCGAAGCCTATGCTCTACATCTACAACGACCGATTACGTTCTATAGGGAGCCGCTGTAGCTGGAGCAGATTGTCACGTACTCGTTGTACAGGTGGGCTACGGGGGAAACATACGACAACAGCACGTCGTCTTTCGACATAGGGTGAGTTTCTGGACTTCTCGCCGTGCGCCGTGTCACATCTGCGTTGTTAAGGGCCTATGGAGACAAGATTTCATGGCCGACGGGGGTGCGGAAACACGTTGTGCTCCAGGCGTTTTTGGAGAAGGGTTTTCCCAACTGTCACGGCGCTGTCGACTGCACACACATCTACATCGACAAACCGACGAACGCCCCCAGTGAGAACTACTTCGACCGCAAATACCGTTTCTCCGTCGTTGCGCGGGACGTGGTCGACCTGGATCTGCGCGTTCTAGACGTGTTCGTTGGGTATCCCGGGAGCTGCCATGACATAAGGGTGATCGAGTTGTCCAGTCTGTCGTGGCGCGCGGAAGAGGGAGCACTGTTTCGTGGGCCACCTGTCACGCTGTCGGGCGGGGTGAGGACAAACGGATACATCTTAGGCGATAGTGGGTACCCTCCTTCTGAATGGGTAGTGGTGCCGTATGGCAGAATCAATCAACGCCCCGACGAGGAAAGGTTCGACACGAAGCAGAAGGTCGCAAGAGGGGTTGTGGAGAGGGTGTTCAGGCAATTAAAGGGGATGACGAGGGTGCTTTTCTTATCTTCTGTGCGTCTGGATGTGTTCTTCTCAACGACGGGTTTGTTTTATTTTCTCATGTATCGGACTTCTGTCATGTATCTCGTCTACGCTTGTTTGCATTTCCAAATATAGATCATCGTTGCGTTGTTATTCCACACGCGACTTGCATGCCACAAAAAAAGAAACAAGTGCCTCTCGTGACATTTCGGTCCTTTCAGCAATAGCATCACCATCGCACTTTTTTTTTATGTTTTTTTTCTGTGGATTTTTTTTTTCATTTATTCCTTTTGGGGTTATGTTTTGTCAGGTGGAGGCGATGTTAACGCATCCGCGATTTGAGACACTGCGTGACGGGCACCATACGTGATAATATGTGCACGACATTGAGATGGTCATTCACCCGTAGTCGATGTGAGAATCCCACACAGAAGATAAGAAAAGCACTGGTACGTGAGCAACCATTGACATACAAATCGAAGTCCTGAACACACATATTCCTTAATGAAATCCATCGATTCGCATAGCATACCCGAAGAGGTAAGCCCAAGTTTTTCATGCTACCCAACCTTCTGCGGCGCACAACTATAACTTTCTTTCTCTCTCTCTCTCTCTCTCTCTCTCTCTCTCTCTCTCTCTCTCTCTCTCTCTCTCTCTCTCTTTGTGCACGTGTCCGAACTTGACGACAAATATAAAAAAAGTAAACTAAAAAAGACTACTGTATTGCGCAGTGTGTACATGGCGACTCCATTCGCGGGGTCACTATCAGCCGAAGCATCTACTGTACCAGTGCATGGCTTGCCCCGCCTAACCGCCAACGTCGTCGTACGCCCTGCGCACATGTCAGCGAGTGCGCGTGGAAAGAACCATCTAAGCGACGCATTTTACAAGTCGCGCACGTGGGTAGTGACACCGTCACTAATCAAAACGCAACACGCACCATTCCGCAACACCTGCGCCGAACGCCCCGCCACCTCTAGCATCCTCCCCCCCCCCCCCCCCCCCCCCCCGTTTCGTCGTTTGGAGATCGAAGAGCCTCCGCATGCAGGACGACCACCCAGGCGGAATGCCTTCTACATGAACCCGCGTGTCACTTGCCCTACGTGGCCCTCCCCACGCGACTGCGTAGTCATGATCTTGGTGGGGCCGCGCGCCCCCCAGCTTTGGGAACAGAAAGACCACTTCCTCCCCTTTGTGCCCCCCCCCCCCCCCCCCACCACGTTTGGAAATCTAAGAACCTGCCCATGCAGGACGACCAACCCGGCCGATTGACCTTCCAGATGAACCCGAGTGTCACTTGCCGTCACCGCCATCTTCATCCACTAGAGGACCGCTGCCGATCCAGTCGTGTTTTGCAACTTCAGCTGCATGCTTTTGGTTGACGTTGTGATCGCACACCAACCCGCAATCAACCCATTCTGGGATGCAATGCGGGTACTCTCCCAGCATGAGGTGGGGCTTCCCGAGGTGATCCAACACGAGGTTGGCGCTGTCGACGATGTGTTGCCTCCAGTTGAAGATGTACAACCCCGCCGCTATGAGAATGGGTTTCGCGGTCAGTGATGCACACAATCCCGCCTCATAGTGTGAACAATCGTCATCGCCACCCATGCACATGATCCACATGCATGCGCTCAACAAAACCCTCAAACAATTCGCAAGTCGTGTTAACCTCTCTTGTTTGAATCTGGCGTCGTTCGCCCATTGTCCACACCAAAGCGCATCTGTCCAGCACTCCACCACGTGAAGAAGTGTTGCCTCCTATTGCGCCGCCATGTCATCATCATCAGGTTTGTCCACAATTTTCACCCCAGCAAACCGCAGAGGCACATCCATCTTCATTTGCAGCGTGTAATAAATGAGGGTTGGGGAAACCACTCTCGACCATTCCAACCCCTGCCAAACAGCTCGTGCGACGTCGGTAACGTAGTTGACGGTGACGTACGATGCACGAGCGAAGCCATTCGACCTCGACAACGATTTGAAGATTCACCCGTGGATGGTGCACATTACCAGTTTCTCTACGATGCACGCTCTGCGCAAAGTCGGTTCACGCTGCACCGGATTGTCGATCTTGAAGCGTGGCACACCGTTCGGCGGCATAATGAGCATGAACGATGGAACGACTCATGCGTCTCCGTTGGCGATGGCGACGAAGCAGTCGGCGCAGTCGCCAATCGCCTCCCTCAACGGTTTTTCGGGGCCGTGACCCCAAGCAGCGTCGTAATCAACCCACAACTTCGACCTCTCCTCCAGATTAACCTCCTCTGCAGTTTTCTTCCGCCTGCTGGCAAGGGGTCGGTCATCGTCATCATTGCCTTCCCGTCGTCCATGTTTTTTACCATCTTCACGACCCACTCATCGACCCTCCCCTCTACCACACCTTTCGCGACTCCACTTGCAGAAGTGTAATGATCTCCCGCCGCCATCCGACCGTCGCCTGCGTCCACTTTCTTTTGCGGGGGCGGTGTTATCGCCACGCTTGAACCCCCCGCCTGTTGCGCAGGGAGTGCCTGACATGGCTGGACTGCCCCGATCAATCCCTTGTCAAGTCGGCCGCCCCCAGCGACCGGGACGATCGGTGTGCGAACGGCGCTTGCCGTCACCTCGCCCACCCCCGTAGCTTGCCTTTGCACATTTGCCTCGGTGATGACAATCCCTTGCGCCTTGTGTGTCCTAGGCGACACTCCGGTGGCACCACCAACGACGGTTTGTCTGATAGAAGCCAGTTCATCCCTCGACACCCCGTCCCGCCCAAAACCCAATCGCCGGCTCCTCGGCGTCCCTTGCGCGTCCACCACCACAACTTCCTCTGATTGAAAGTTGTCATCATTCTCCGAGTTCGCTGCATCAACGTGCAGCCTTTTCGACTTGGGCACGTTGCCTCGACCTTTCTGGCCTTAACCCCCTCGCTAGGACCGCTATCTTTCCTGCCCTTTCCTATCTCGCCCCGCGTGCCATATGGATACAACTTCAGTCCCCCTGCCACGTGGCCGATTAAGGCGTGTTGCGGTGCTACGCGGACGTGCACAAAGGGCACGTGAATGTCGACGTTCGACGACCGATGGAAAGGAAAGACGTGGACGGCGCATATGACGGGGCACTGGCCACAGAGGAGGTTGGAGGACGGCGACCAGAAAGGTCCACCACAAAGTGAGAGCAGACGACGTGGAGGCGTGGAGCGTCGAACGGAATGCGGAAGCGTACGGCGAGAAAGCAGTGCACACGCAGCACCTCTGTAGCCGTGGCAATGGAAGGACTGTGGTACGGAATTGCACCCAGACTATCCTTTTGTACCGTGCGCAGTCTCTCACCACACCATGGATGCGCCTCACCGTACATGAAGCCTGCCCCTTCGTTGACCGTGTGCAGACCATTTTTCCCCGCCCAATGGAGGTCATCCTTCCATTGGTCCGACATTGAATATCGGCGCGCAGGAGGATCCCGCCGGAGCTAGAAAGGGCCTGCCACCCACCCCTTCACCGCCACCCCCGAAAACACCCAACGCCCATATCACCCCCCCCCMCCCCSCAAACTCCYCCCCGCCATGGGCTTCAGGTGCGGCAAGGTGCATCCATGGGATTTAAGTGCGGTGRGGATCTTCCYCCCCCCCCCCCACCCCACCCCCATGAGGCTTCATGCATCATCAAAAGACAGAAGAAACGGAGCGACTTCGAACCGACCATGGTTCAACGATCCAGGATCGCAACAAAACAAAACAAGGACAAAAGATTCGCAAAAAAAGCAAATGAAAAGAAAGCAAAAAAAAAACAAAACACGAAATCCGTTTGTGGTCCATTCATGCAGCACATCCTGAGACGATCGGCAATCTCCCCCAAAACGAAGATCGAATTCAACGCAAAACAAAAACAAACCGACAATAAGCATTTCACATCATGCAACGTGTTCATCGGTCCAGGATGGTAACAATACTCGGTGAAGACAATCCATATTGACAACCCTAAAAAAAGGACGACATCATCGCAGATCTTCTAAGAGCACATTCGACAATCGCAACACTTATCAGCCACAACAATCGAAATTGGAAAATGTACTGCACCAACGACGGATCCGCCGCAGGGCATGGAAACGACACGGAAGGGCGCTCTGTGGGCCACGCATGCAACGAATACTTAAAACATTAATCAAACAATACCTATATCTATCAAACAATGTGACGGGCAAGAATGCCCCCTCCTGTGTCTACACTACCTCCACCGCGGCACATTGTAGCACACAAGACGACGTCAACGGCGCTGCTCCCGAAACACACACGTGGCGATCGCAACGACCTCGGAGACGTGTGACTGAGAGACACTAAGATCGCTCGTGGATCGCTTTCGCGATCTCCAAAAGGGCATTGCAAATCATCAGGTTCGTCTGGTCGGCCTTCTCGTAGTGCTCCTTCTACACCTCCACCTCTCACTCAAGAATGTCGCATTGGTGGCATTGCCTCGTCAGAATTGAACACTGCCTCTTGATCGATGGCGGGGGGGCGTGCATAGCGGCGTGCGTGCCGAATTGTTCAGAGCACGCCGTTAAACGTGAGAGCGCGCTCCAGGGGCGGGGCAGACGGCAGGCTTCGATGCGGATGTACATCTCCGAGGAGAGCCCTCCGATATTCGAGTGTTGGGCCGGCGGACGTTTTGTGCCCCTTTTTTTTTTCTTTCTTTTTGTTTCTCCTTTTTTTTTTTCTTTCTTTCTATTTGAAGTTTGTGTTTCTCTTTTTCGGGCGCTGCATATTGAGTCGGCCGTCGTTTTGTATGCCCACTTTTTTGTTTCTCTTTTTTGGGCACTGCATATCGGGTCAGCCGTCATTTTGTCATTTTTGTGTACCCGCTTTATGTAGCGGTCGTTGTTCCCCTTTCTTTTTTGGCGCTTCATATCAGGCCAGTCGTCGTTTTTTTTTTTTTTTTTTGCCCACTGTAATGTGTCGTCGTTCCTTTTTTTTTTCGCTGTCCCGCTTTTGTTTCCCCCGCTTTCTTTTATTTTTTCTTTTTCGTCGCGTGCCTGTCCCTTTCCCGCTCCCCACTCCCACTTTTCTCTTTTTTTTTTTCGTCGGTCGCTACCGTTTAGGGCAAAAAGCATCGGGGTGGCGGAGGCAGCCGCAGCAAGACCCACGCAACGCACCCAGTCACAGTGACACTCACACGCCTTTCTTCGCTCCCCACGTTCTTTTCGTTTTTCTTTTTCGTCACGTGCTTGTTGCTTTCCCGTTCCTCGCTCCCACTTTTGTCTTTTTTTTTTCATCGATCGCTACCATTTAGGGCAAAAAACATCGGGGCGGCGGAGGCAGCCGTAGCAGGCAAAGCACCCATGCAACGCACCCAGTCACAGTGACACTCACGCGCATACACACACGCACACGCAACCACAACGTTTTGTGAGCCCGCTTTGTATAGCGGCCATTGTTCCCTTTTTTTCTTTTGCGCTGCATATTGGGTCGGCCGTTGTTCCCTTTTTTTTGTTTTGGCCACTGTAGCGTGCCGTCGTTCCCTTTTTTTTTGCGTTGTAGCATGCCGTCGTTCCCACTTTTTTTTCGCTCCCCACTTTTCCGCTCCGCCCGCTTTCTCGTGTGCCTGTCGCTTTCCCGCTCTGCGCTGACACTTTTCAAGTTCTCTTTTCTTTTTTCGTCGGTCGCTATCGTCTAGGGCAAAAAGCATCGGGGCGGCGGAGGCAGCCGTAGCAGGCAGAGCACCCACGTAACGCACCCAGTCACAGTGACCCTTACACGCACACACAGACGCACACGCAGCCACACCCACACCCACACCCACACACCGACATGCACACACACATTCAAACGCACACGCACACACACACACACACATATTAAAATTATGAAGTTTGCTGCCAATGGTCGGCGTCCGACTCGGGTTTGAACCCACACACATATTTGAGATACGCAACTGCCCTAACCGCTCAGGTCGACTGGGTCCCTGTGTGTTTTGGGGGACTGCTTCTTTATGAAGTGTATCCGACGTCAGACAACTGGCAGGTCAGGATGTGTCTATGTGTCCAAACCCGCACTAGGCCACCACTTGAATTAAAAAGAAAAATACATATATTCCTGAATATATATTAAAATCAAAACAGTCATGCGCACTTCTTAGCGGCCCGGTGCGAGTTTGGTGTGTGGTGAAGCAAGATATGGATCCAAATGCAACGATAAACCCCCCGCCTACCCTGTTAAAAAAAAAAAGAACAATATTATCGACTATTCGTTAGAAAAAATATATATTTATGCGCACTTCTTAGCAGCCGCAGTTTGGGTTTTGTGTGTGGTGCAGCATGATGTGGATCCAAGTCTGGAGTGGGGGGGGTGGGTGCAAGGGGGGAGCCGCCCCCCCGCTACTTGAATTAAAAAAAAAAATACATATATTCCTGAGTATATATTAAAATGAAAACATTCATACGCACTTCTTAGTGACCTGGTGCGGGTTTGGTGTGTGGTGAAGCAAGATATGGATGCAAGTGCAACGAGAAGCCCCCCGCCTACCTTGTTTAAAAAAAAAAAGAATAATATTTTCGACTATTCGTTAGGAAAAAAAATATTTATGCGCATTTCTTAGGAGCCGCAGTTTGGGTTTTGTGTGTGGTGCAACACTTCATGCGCACTTTATTTTATTTTTATTTTTTGCGGGCATTGCCCACACCGCCCGCACCTCGGACGCTTAACTAGTCTATTTGACGATATATATATCATGATGTTTATAAAAATAAAAGATAAAATATTAAAAAAATGGTGAGAAGCACGTCCACTTTTTCGTGGCCGAGCAAAAATCTGTTCACAGCTTTGTTCTACTCAGAAACAACTCCATCTCGCCACAGTTTTGGGACATTTGTACCCAAGCTGTCCACTCCCACGGACCACGGTGCATTGCGCGTTATGTTCGTACATAAACCGTACAAAACAAGAGGTCTCATTCCACTACATTAGACTCACGAAAAAATTCATGAGTGCTTCTAGAGTTGTCAGAGGTCTACAGAACTCTTGAAAAAGAAGCATCGCTCCACTTACACTGGGACCTATAATCCCAACCAACCCCCCAAAAAGGGTACCTGGCCGATCACATAGATTTGTCAAAAGCACCAAATGTACTATTGGTGTGCCCATTTGTCAGCGGCCTAAGAAGCCGCGGCTCAATGAATTTTTTTATTTTTTATTTTTTTTTCAAAAACAACTGTCTTCTCTCAATTTCACCTCACACTACCTACCTACCACTACTCCTAATTATAGGCATACGGGGAACACTTCACTACCTACCTACCACTACTTCTAAGGCTTATACATGGGACCCCTTCAAACATAGCTTGTTGTCTCCCTCCAGCCATCAGAGGGGATGCATGCGGTCACCTCTGGAGGTGACCGCAAATGCCCTATTTATTTTTTCACATTTTCTTCAAAAATTAGTAAACATTTGTACACAAAAGCTCATGCACAATTTGTGGATGGCACTGTGTGACCAGCCAAGTACCAAATCCCCATTTCTTCAGACGACCGCGACCTTATTCAAGTTCGATCTAAAAAGGTACAGCAGTGTGACGTGAACCATGCCCGAAACCTCAAATCGGCCCTCCCCAAATCCGCATATTTTGCGGATCTTGGTTATCAGTGTAAGTATGCCCTTAGTCCAGACTCAAGAACTATAGAAGCACTCAGGAAATTTTCAGCACTACATGACAACCCTTCTACAGCAATAGATGAGAACGCCATCTTGTTTTGATGGTCGGGGCAGGAGGCACACGTGAAAAAAGAGGCCGGACCGGGGGTAGGATGGGGGACACTAGAAAACCTGAGCGTTGCAGGCTGTGAACTCTATACAACTCAAGAGCGCCCTTCGAGAGCGCTTTCGGACAGCTCTCGGAGGGTGTTGTCATGAGTTTTGGTCTAGAGCAAGGGCGTCATTAGACACTCCTCGGGGACGAGACTCCAAGGATTTCGTCGTCGTTCCACCTGTCATCGGAGTTGATTTTCGAAAAAAAAAAAGTGAAAACACTCTGAGGACAAATCCTCGGGCTTCGAGGATTTCCCAGGCAAATTGTTCTCGAGTCCAAAGGACTTCGCGAGGTCCTTTGGAGCCCGAGGATCCACGATTCACGGGCTGACGGTGTCGACTCCATAAGGTAAATTGAAAGGCAAAGGTGGTCCATTCGTGGTCCACTGGCCGGAAGACGGACATTGGAGGCCGTCGTCGTCAACAACGTCCTGCAACGGCCTCCTCGGTTTACCGTTACCGACGATTCCTCGGATGGCCCTGTCGGTTCTTCGGGCGGCCCGGCGGGGCCATGATGAGCATCGGGCTTCTTCGGCCGGCTGCTCGAGGGGTTTTGTCATTCGGGCGGGCTCCCCAACGGTCGAATTTATGAATTTTGTAGTCGTCCACCCCCGGTCCCCCATTGCAAAAATCTGCTTCGATGGCTTCTTCCTCCAGTACTGTATCGCCACTCGCCTCAAATGCGTCAGCGGAAGTGCGTGTTCCGTATCTGCTGCCCTGTCGTCCATGGCTGAGCTGTACCGCAGACTGCCTTTACTGTTCCTCGTCGCTCTGCTGCTGCTTGTCGTTGTCATCTTCCACATCTGCTCCCTCAGCCGCGTTCGTGGACGGAAAGTGACGCCGCGCACGTCGAAGAAGGCGAGGAAGATGGACAACCTTCAGAAAAAGACCACAGCATCGGCAGTGGCGGGGGGGTCTTCACGTCTGCGTTGCACCGGTGCGGAAGGTGGCAGGCGGTCGTAAGACCCGACGCGGTACAACCACCTGCTGTCCCACGAGATTTCGTCGCCTCCGAGTGACGAAGACGCCGTCGACCCTCCATCCTCAACGGTTCCCTTGGGCCTTGGGCAGCAGCTCGACGCAGGATTGGATGGGGAGTCAGTTGTTCAGACAACCACCGACGTCGACGTACACTGATCTTCTGGAACTTGAAGGGCGGACCCCGGCCAGCTGCAACGAAAGACTTGTCGATCTGAGCTTCGGTCTGAGGTCTGGTAGCGGTCAGGATGTGACGCACATCGTTGTCGTCAACCCATCTTCAGGCACCAACCACACACGGCCTTCGGCGACAGAGGGGGGGCTTCCGGGCGTGCGAGGTAGGTGTTACCGGATTTGGGCTACGAGCGCGGACTCATTTCGCCAACGCGGGGAGCGATGAGCAGTGCTGGTGTGGTCGCTTCGAGGACGAGGATAGCGGGATTGGCGGCCTGCCGATCGACGACACCTACTGATGTAATCAACGGGCGATGGTACGATGATGATTGGTCCGCCACAGAGGTCATGGGTCGACAGGTTTGGGATGATCATCGACGACAATCGCGTCAGTACAGCCCGTCCGGCATAACGAGAGGGGTGGCGAACATAAATGTAGGGGGCCATGACATGCTCGTGGACTGCGATGGCGGGGGGGGGGGCGAAGATTGCACCTATAAATCCCCCGCGGCCGCGGTCACCGCGGGCATGACCGCGGACCTCGGTCATGAAAAAAAAAAAAAAAAAAAAAAAAAAAAGAATTCAGACAAATCTGAAAAATATATATGTTATGCCAAAAAATAAACTGAACAAAGTTTGCCTTGGGGTCATATCCAAATTCCTTACCAAATTTGAGATAAAAAATAAACAAAATCCTTTATTTTTCTTACCAAAAGAATAAAAGTGAAGAACTTTTGCTAGAGGGATTTCTGTTTTTCATTTTTTAAGAATCCGAAACGAAGTCAAAAAATAAAACTAAAAATATGAGGTTGTAGAGAGCAAAAAAACCTACAACCCCATATGTTTAGTTTTTTTTTTTGCCCATTATCCTACGAACTAAAAATGACGGGGTTTTGCGACCGCACTCGGCCGCGGGCGGTCGGCCCCTGCGGTCGAGGTCATGACCGCATGCGGTAAAATGACCCGCCGTCATGACCGCGGGTGATACATAGGATTGCACTGCACAGTAGACGCCGACGACAATGACAATGGGAAGGACGATGACGGCGAGATGGAGATTTGTCCGCTTTGGAGGAAGGGAGGAGGTACTGGGGCCACAAACAAGTCGACTGAACCACGTGCGGGGCGGAAAGGCAAGAAGGCTGTGGATGACACGTCCACAGGCGATGGAGGGAAAAGCAGGAATTTTTGGACCGTCGATCATATGATCGCTCTGGTCCGGGCGAAAAGAGACCAGGATTTGCATCTCGCCGGGCTGGGGCACAACTATGGACGGATAAAGTCGAGGACATGGAAGTGGGATGACATTGAGAAGAGGCTCGTGAAGGCGGGGGTGACTACTAGGAAGGTCAAGAAATGCGGTAGAAAATGGGACAACCTGTACCAGCAGTTCAAATCCGTGCATCGATCCATGGGACAATCCGGGAAGCAAAATTTCTTCACACTAACGCCGGCGGAGAAGAAGGAGAAAGGGTTCAACTTTCGGATGGATGAGCGTGTGTATTCCGAGATGAACGAGATGTCGAAGGCAGATCACAATATTCACCCGGTGAATCTCGCGGACATGGGTGCGGCTGGAGGGGTTCAGATGGTTAGGCCAAGTGGCGACCAGAACGAATCCGCGGCTGGCGAGGGATTTGGGGACGGACAAGACGACGACCAGGGATCGACGAGGGATTCGACATTCAGCGGTGGTAGTGCAGGCGGGGGCGCAAAAGGAAGAATGTCAGACAATAGACCTTCGATGCGATCACCGACATCATGGGTAAGCACGGAAGCTGATGGCGACAACGGTGGACAGCGCGTCGACCCGCACCAAAACATCGACCCGAATCCGGCGCGCAGCGGACCGTCGACCTCCCCCCGCGGCCAATGCTCCCCTCGTGGTTGGAGTCTACGAATCCCCCTCAGCGGCGGCCATCCGCGGACAAGTCTGCGGCCGCATGGCGGCCAGTGGAAAGGGGGGTTGGGGATTTGGGAAGCGCTATGGGGCGGCGCAACCCCAACCCCACCCCCTCAAAAAAAAAAAAAAAAAAAAAAAAAAAAACA
>BFEA01000270.1:804496-835984 GCA_003427395.1 Chara braunii
GAGGCTAAGAGTGTACATTCAAGGTTGGCTATGGAAGATACTTACCTGAGTTGGATGTGACCTGCAGAGGTGGCACTGATGAGTGGTGATCACATTGTTGATTTGGAGACTATCTGCAGGGGTAGCACTGATTCACTGGAAGGCATATTGATGAGTTGAGCAGAGATTTGTGTTGCGCTGATGAGCGCTGGACTCAGGGAAACTTTGAAACACTTCGTAATCATATTTCTGATAATATAAGCTGTGAGACTCGGTCCTCTTCTTCTCTACCTTTGTCTATGGTCAGACTACTGTTCATTGTGTGTGGAAGATGATGCATGACATGTACACATCTGCATAACATGGTCCCCAGGACCCATGCATTTTTGGTATCGGAGCAGATGCTCATAGCGCTGGTCTGATCAAGGCCGGCGAAAAGAAGTGGTGATGGAGGTATAGTGAAGGAGGGAGGAAGAGTTTTGTAGTGGGGGGAAGCAGGTCGAAGAAGAAGTGACGAAGTTACTTACTTGGAGCGTGCGGAGCGTCGTGGAGCATCATCGGCGGTATCTTCAAAAAGAGAGAAGCACCTCCTTTCCCTGAACCTGCATGCATGTGTGTGTCCCCTACCTTCTCTCTCTCTGACCCTCTGAAGGTGACTGCTGCTGATCTGGTCAGGAGTTGAAGTCTGGATCTGGATTGTCATAGTTGTCAGGTCTGAGTTGTCACAGTCTGATGATCCAAGAGTGATGTGTTAGGGACTGGTCATACTAGATTAAGTGGTCCAGTATTCTGTGAAATAGGAGTAGTTTTCTTCTCCTACCCCTCTTGATAGGCAGGCTGGGAATTGTCATCGAGGACTAAAGAATCTATGTGGGAGTGGCTATATGCCATGTCAGATAGCGTGTACCAGGCAGTATACAAGTGATATTGAGCAACGACAGGGCCTGCKAAGCCCGAAAGGAAAGAAAGAGTGAATGCAGTATATCTGCCTAGTTGGATAAGTGAACCATCTGCATCTGACAATCTGCGCTGTACTCCATACCTGCGTCAGACAACCAGCCCCGTTAGTACAAAAAAAAAAAGAGGGACATTAGAAACACATTGCCGAAGGTTGATCCAGGGAGCCAGATAGCATATCAACAAGTAGTTATTTCGATCGGATATGTTGATTGATTACCCGCAGCACCTTCTACAGTTAAAAAAAAAAAAAAAGTGTACAAGTACTCCATTGCCACAAGTTAACACCTAGTCAGGTGATTGAGATAGTACCTTGGTGAACCGGTGGAGGACCACCTGTRCCGGCCATCACCATGGATGACTATCCCATCCAGGGCCTCTTGGCCCTCTCTGTCTTGTTGGGCCCACTATTCAGGTTCATATTCCCACTGGGGTTCGGACGCATGTGTACGTCCCGCATGATGATGCGATCAGGAGTAGTGAAGCCAGGGCCCACACCTGCTGAGCAGGCAGAGATTGACCCCCGGCAGACAGAAAAAAAGAAAGAAAGAGAAGAAAGAAAGAAGAAGAAAGAAGAAAAGTTAAAGAAAAAAACCCAGTTAGAAGAAGAGGAGATGAAGAGGAAGTTAAAGGAAAAGTGGGAACAAGAGATAAAGGATGAATTGCAGACTATTGAGGAAGAAGAAGAAGTTTCTGAAAAAGGGGGAGAAAGACTTATCAGGCGGCGTGCAGAAAGTGGGGAGACAAGTGAGATCCGGAGAGAATTGCTTGTCAAACCTTCGGACTGGTATGACCAGTATTCGTATTCCAGTGACAAGTTAGAAGAAACAGAAGAATGACGAGACACATTCATAGCAAGGCTAGCACTAGTAACAGATCAAAGGGAGAGAGAACTGATGCTGGAAGAAAAACGCACTGAACTACGTAGCAAAATGCTAGCGACAAAACGCAARGAGCTTGATGATAGAAAGAAGTTGCAAGCTGAGGGGGCGAGGTTACACAGCGAATTACAGGCACAAAGGGAAAAGCAAGCGGCTACTGAAGAAAAACTCGCCCTCCTAAYTGAAACARTTCTYCATACGAAGCAGGAAGTTGCTGTAATCAATAGGACCTTGCAGAAAGTTGAAACAAATCAACTGGAATTTGAAAATATATGGAACATTTTTTTGCAGAAGTCCACCAAGGACGTAGATCTGCACATTCAGTCTTATATCAACAAACTGGATGACCATCTCACTCGAACCTTCACTCCCGTCGTGATTGAAAGAATAGTGCAGGGCAGCGGCGGAGGAGGAGGTGGTGACGGAGACGGGGATGGAGGCGATGGAGATAAGAAAGGAAGGGGAAGACAACGAGAAGAAGTAGCAGGGACCAGCAACAAAATTAAAGTTAAAATTTCATGGACGTATACCGGCAAAAAGGAAGAAAGTGTGTTGCATTGGATGGCGGCTGTAGAGTCCTATGTCTATGGACAACGGATTCCTTATTGGGATAGGGTATTGATGGCCACTTCGTGTATGGCCGATGACGCAATGAGCTTTGCAATTTCGTTACAAAAAGAAGCAGGGTGTAGTTCAATGGTGGAGTTTTCCCAACAAACCCGCATTGAAGACTTTCTCAAAGCCGTCAGGGAGAGGTTCGAAGATAAGAATCTCGCCCGAAGAACAGAAATGTTAATCTTGAACCTTCCTGACAGGAAGTGGAAAAGCACGTCAGCACTAAAAGCTACCATGGATGAGTTGTTACAGTGCACCGAGCATGGGTTAACCCCGGCTCAGATTTTGAACAGTTTTGCTCGCGCCTTACGTGATCCCGTCCGAACTCAGTTATATCCCCGCACTAAAGAGGAAGGGATGACCTATGAAAAATTTAGTAAGATTGCATTAGATCATGCAGGATTTTTGGCTGAAGCCAACTATTGCCACTATTGGAAAGATTTGCAAGCGGGCAAAAGATAGCAAAACCGCACCATCTCAGGATCAATACCTGNGGCAAAAGATAGCAAAACCGCACCATCTCAGGATCAATACCTGGGAAAGACAACCTCCTTCTGACCTTTGAAGAAGGAGGTGTCGAATCACTTTCTTGGAACCAAATGGATTACGGTCGATGAACCCAACAAACCGGTAGCTCAGGAGGGGAGTTACGCGGCTGTTGCAGCCTGCGGGGGAGGGCGTCAAGGAAGAGGGCGTGGCCGAGGAAGAGGTCGCGACCGTGGTGGACGAGGATTCGGCACCCAGAGGGGTGGTGGTGAAGGAAGACACTACGTGGGAGGAAGGGGAAATGGTCCCTCATACGGTGGCCGTGGTTCTTACTCCACCTGGGGTAGAGGAAGAGGCTCATGGTACAACAAGTGGGATAAGCCATACCCACCTCATCCAGGTTTGCCGGAAGGAGAACCTTGGAAAGAATTGGGAATCAYAGAGAAAGTTTGGGACGAAAGAAAGAAGGCAGATCAATGTCTCAACTGTGGGGACCCCGACCACATTGTCCCCTATTGCCCTGATTATAGGGGGGCAAAAGGGAAGAGCCAGTAGAGGTGTCAGTTGCCTCTACCGGAGCTTCGACTGTTGAAAAATCAGAATCCTCCCAGTCGAAGGCTCCACTGGCAGAAACTGAAGAGGAAGGAAGTCCCCATCTAGTACACTGTCCAGAGGTGGCAAACGTATGCATCTCTCTAGATGGATCCCTCGCTGGCATGGGTGATGAGTTGGCCGCTCGTCGCCAAGCCTGGATTGAAATGCGAAAAAAGAAAGGACAGCTAATAATTGCAGATTTTGAAATAAACCGAACAAGGGTAGGAGGTATGATAGACAGCGGGTCTACACGCAGTTATATTAGTAAAAGAGGGTTATAAAAACTACGTCTTGGGCTTAAGATTAAGAAGTTAAGTGAGCCCATTGTAAGTACGTTAGCAAATAGTAGTGAAACCATTATGGATCGCTACGTCGAAGGGGTACAAGTATACTTTCGGCTGGAGGCAGAGGGGAAGGTGGAACGTGTTCTCCACTCTCTGACCTTCTTGGTGGAGGATAAATTGCCCTTTGATGTGTTATTAGGCATGGATTGGGGTGAGGCKACGCATGCGGATTTAAAGTTAAGAGAACATGAATGTTGGCTTTCAAGTCCGCAAGGAGCTAAAAAGAAAATCCGCCTTTTTCATGAATCTGGTAAGGAAAGCAGCCTGACTCATTGTTGTATGAGTGCCCCCGCGTTCGCCCGTCATGTGAAGAAGTATAATTTGTATGATCAAGTCTTTGTTGCATATGTGCGCCCAGTAAGGAAAGGAGAAACTAAAGAAGAAGTCAGGTCTGAAGAAATTGAGAAAATCCTGAAAGAGTTCGCAGATGTGGCAAAAGCCTCAAGCGGTGTGGTGGAAAGATCAATCCGCCACCGCATTGATATCATTCCAGGGAGCGCGCCCCCGAAGGGGCCTATCTATCGTATGTCGCCCCAGGAATTGGATGAACTGCGAACYCAACTCGACGAGTTGTTRAAAAATGGTTGGATAAGACCTAGCTCCTCGCCCTATGGTGCGCCKGTGCTMTTTGTGCCTAAAAAGGACGGCGGCGTTCGCATGTGTATAGATTATAGGAGGTTAAATGATATAACAGTGAAAAATGCCGAACCATTACCGCGAATAGACGATTTGCTAGATCGCGTGCAGGGAAGCAAAATATTTTCAAAGATTGATCTGAAATCCGGCTATCATCAGATTGAGGTTGAGCCGGAAGACCAACACAAGACTGCCTTTAGAACAAGGTATGGGCATTATGAATTTGTAGTTTTGCTCTTTGGTCTAACGAATGCCCCTGCTACTTTTCAAAGAATGATGAACGAACTCTTTCGTGAATGGCTCGATTAATTTGTTGTGATTTATTTAGACGATATTTTAATTTTTAGCAAAAATGAAAAGGAGCACGTTGAGCACCTTCGACTTGTGCTAAATAAATTGAGAGAAGCAAAACTCAAGTTAAATGCAAAGAAGTGTGAATGGGCTAAGCGTCAGGTGTTATACCTGGGACATGTGATTGATGGAGATGGGGTCAAACCGGAAAATGCCAAAATAGCGGCAATCAGAGATTGACCAAATCCCCGCACCTTGACTGAGTTGCGATCGTTCCTTGGGTTAGCCAACTACTATCGAAAGTTTGTAAGACACTTTACGATAATAGTTGCTCCCTTTCGCCGATTGCTTAAGAAAGAAGTAATCTAAATGTGGGATTCAGACTGCACGATGTCTTTCAAGCGTCTGAAAAAGTGTTTGATTAATTATCCGGTTCTTAAAATGGCAGACCTTTTTTTACCTTTCGTAGTCACAACCGACGCTAGTCAATATGGTATAGGTGCTGTACTTCAGCAAGATGATGGGTATGGGTACAGACCTGTAGAGTTTATGTCTTGCCGACTGCCTAATGAGAAGGTGGCCGCTTCGACGTATGAAAGAGAGTTGTATGCACTACGTGAGGCTCTCAATCATTGGCGACACTACCTTCTAGGCAGGCATTTTAAAGTGTACTCTGACCATGAAACACTTCGCTTGCTCAAAACGAAAGCTCGAATGACACCTAAGTTGACAAGGTGGGCTGCGAAAATTGATATGTTTGATTTTGAATTGAAGCCAGTAAAGGGTAAATATAATGTTGTTGCTGATGCACTAAGTCGTAGATCAGATTTTTTCGGTACTATTGTGACTTATCTAGATATAGGTGCAGATCTACAAGAAAAGATTAGAAATGCGTATTCCTCTGATCCTATTTATGGAACCATGATTAAGCTAGTGCAAGAAAAGCCAACAAAGTTTCCCGATCATAAAGTAACTCAGGGTCTATTGTTTGAACGAACTAACATGTATGATAGGCTGTGTATACCGAATAATGAGGAGATCAAGCGTATGATCTTGGGGGAATGCCATGTTACAGAAGGCCATTTTGGGTTGAAGAAGACCTATGGGACCTTGTTACGCTCCTACCCCTGGCCTCGAATGAAAGTGGATTGTATCGCGTATGTGCAGGGTTGCCAAGTGTGCCAACGAAATAAAAGCACCACGCAATCGCCCCTCGGGCTACTTAAGCCCTTGCCTATCCCTACCGGCCCTGGAGACTCTGTCTCTATAGATTTCATGGACACTAAGGTAAAAAGCAGAAATGGGAAGACGAAAGTAATGGTCATAGTGGATAGATTCACTAAGTATGCTGTTTTTGTAGCTTTACCTGCAGAAGCAAAGACTGAATTAGTAATTCGGGAATTCTTTAACCATTGGGTAAAAGACTTTGGACATCCCTTAACTATTGTAAGTGACAGAGATACCAGGTTCACAAGTGAACAATGGCAACAACTGATGGATGTATATGGTTCTAAGTTGACAATGTCATCAGGTAGGCATCCTGAGACTAATGGTCAGACTGAACAGATGAATAAGATCTTGCAGCAGACTTTGCGCATGTACATTCGTCCCGACCAAATTGACTVGGATRAACAGTTGCCTAAGGTTGCTAGTGCCTATAATAACTCTGTGCACCTACCTACGTGTAAGACTCCTATAATAACTCTGTGCACCTATCTACGTGTAAGACTCCTATGGAATTACATCTAGGATGGCGTCCACGCAGACCCATTGATCGATTGAACCCGGATCAAGTACATAAGCGTCCTGTAGGAACTAGTGAGTTTGCAGTCCAATACCAAAAAGACATTGATAAAGTAAAAGAAAATATACTTAAAGCACAACATCAAATGATTGAACAGGCAAATAAACATAGACGCCCGTATCAATTTGCTATAGGAGATTTGGTTTGGGTGAAGTCTAAAGAGTTTGTTCCTGAAGAGAACATCTCTTAGAAGCTTCTACCCACCTACAGAGGACCTTGGCAAGTTCTAGACGTAATTGGAAATGTGGATGGTCCTTCGTATGTCATTGAGATTCCTCCTCATTTACGTACATATCCAGTGTTTCATGCGTCTAAACTCTTACCCTGTGTAACGAATGAGCTCTTTCCAAGTCGCCGATCAGCGATACCTCCAAGTATGGATGGGAAGTATGACGTGGATAAGATTGTTGCAGAAAGTACTTACCACACTGGACGTAGGGGCAGACCACAACGACAGTATAAGGTGAGATTTGCATACCAGGATCCTAGTGAAGATCGCTGGTTCACAAAAGAAGAACTGTTAAAATCTGCACCTYATATTGTATCTGCATACGAAAGTGCAAAGAGAGGAATTCATATCCTTGATAGGTAAATGATTCTCAGAGGACTTCGAATTTAGGCCGGCGAGAGTAAAAGGGCCTTTACCCGATATAGGCCTCATGCCTTGTAAAAATAAACCAGTATGGGCCTTGAAAAGGTAAAGCATTGTGAAAAGGTATCTCGCCAGAGCTCAGAAACGTGAAAGCAGGTCAAAGGTCAAGTTCTCTATCAACAGGCATATCTAAAGCTAAGGCAAAGGGCATTGTCAAAAGACTTACCTGTTCACCAGGAGATGTGTATGTCATGTCTGTTTGGGTAAGAGTGTGTCTGTACGTGCAGGCAGTGTACCTGTTCGTGCAAAGTAAAGTGTCAGTTCAAGCAGTAAATGTGTCTGTTCGTTGAGAGTTGTGCCTGTCCGAAAGTAAAGTCRATAGGCACAGTCCCAGTTCTGGTCTAAGTCCAGGGGTCAGTCCAGATCCAGACTTTCAAATCCAAATTCAGGCCGGGAGGCCTCAGCAGCAGTTGAACTTTATTGGGACTCTACTGGGACACATGCAATGCAGGGTCTGGGACAAGGAAAGAGGCTGAATTGAGCCAATGCAGACCCAGCGAGGAGTATAAAGGAGGCAGCCAGCCTCATTCCTCGCCAGATTCTCCATTGGCTGCAATGCGTGGAAGTGCTGGTGCACTTGTGCGYTGAGTCAGGAGGAGCAGCGCTGGAGGAGAAGATGCGCTGGAGGGAGGAAGAAGCCTGTACGCTGGAAGTGAATGCAGCCATAGCTGCCCAACGAGTTAGCATTAGTRGTAGAGGGTTAGTATGAAGCTATGAGCAGYATCSAGAGTAGATCCTCRTGAGTATTGAAGAGTGTGTATGCATCATAGAGAGGAAGGGATTGAGGCTAAGAGTGTACATTCAAGGTTGGCTATGGAAGATACTTACCTGAGTTGGATGTGACCTGCAGAGGTGGCACTGATGAGTGGTGATCACATACCTGTCTAGGATGTCATAGCGGAAGAACAACGTAGAACAGTGGAGGTGAAAATGACAAAGTAGCTGAATGACCCTGGGCTGCCAAATCACAGCTACGTGATGTGTGGAATGAAGGGGAGGCAAATTGGTTAAAGGTAGACAGTTTGAAAGCAAAATTACCCAGGCTACAGCACATGGAGCTGAACTATGGGATAATTCAAAACTCAGTTCCCGCACACTGGATCCGAGCGTTTACAAAAAGACTCAGCTCAATGCCGGAAGCTGGGTGGCAGATCCGGATAACAGTAACGAGTTTTGTAAAATCCTAGGTCCAGATCTCAGGGCACGGATAACGATACAAAGATGGAGGAGAAAACCAGGAATGAATTCTTTTTTTGTCTCTGGTTTTTGAGGAAGGAAGGGACGGTGGAGTCAACCCTTGACTTAGAGGAAGTAAGAGTTTTCGAACAAAAAACCAAAAAGCGGTCGGGCTGCCTACTGGTGGCTGATGTACAGGATAGGCTGGTAGTGGAACCAGTACAATATGGTTGGCCCCTGGCCATCCAGGGTGAGACTGTACCAATCTTTCAGTATAAAACTAAGATCGGAGTCCGGATTCAACAAGAAAAGGTAGTCAAGAAGCCAATATCAGTGGCAACGAGCAGACTTTCGAACCTGCAAACGTCATCGGTGTTGGAGTCGGACTTGCACAGACTGTGGAGAGCGATGAAGAACCTACCGTCTCAGAAACATGCGTCAATACAATGGCTTCAATCCTTGCAAATCACCCCTTCGCCTCTGTGGCTTAACACAAAGGGAATGGACATTTCAACTACATGCGTTAGATGTATTAATTGGGGCTGGGAGTCGGCTTCTCACATCTGGCTGTGTTGTCCATTGTCCGACGGAGTTTGGGAGTGGTGGAAACCATTTTGGAAGAACACGAAAATGACTTTCCAGTGGGAGGATGACTTCCTGCTCTTTGGCACATTTCCCACGAATGGTAATCATGTCGGTATCGGGGTGAATTATGTTGCCTTATGTTGCAGGGGCATTGTCATGGAGGCGATATGGGGGTCTCGAAACGCTAAGGTATTCCACAACGAAGTTGTACCGATCCAACATACGGTGATAATTTACAGTCTGTCATCAGGTTGGCAGTGTATGCGGACTGGAGAAGAAAAAATGTTAATTGGTTCTTCTGAAAAAGGTGGGTGAAGAGTAATTTACAATTTTTGTCAAGATCCCGAGGGTAGGGAGTCTGGAGATTGCCCCTTGGTTGAGTGGTGAGAACTTAGAAGGGTAGGGATCCCGAGGCTTTGAGTCCCAAGTGTGACATAAGTCGGAAACAGCCTCCGTTCTGTGGTCGCTTATGGAATGTAGGGGCCGCTGTAGGCGTCGATTATATCTTAATAATAGCTGATGGGAGCTAGGATGGTTTGGTTGGGATGCTGGACCCGTTTTCCAGCAGGGTTATTGAGGGTCAAGAGTTGTTTCAGAGAGCTCCCCTTTTTCACTATGCTTCAAGGTTTAATTTTGGAAAGTGCTTTGTTCAGAATGGGACACCGGACCCGGTTTCCAGTAGTTGTTTTGGTTGGTATATTTTTTTATTATTTTGAGCTATTGGCTGGCTAGCGGGCCAGGATCGTAAGCTAAACTGGGGCTGAGGCTGCCAGGTTATTTCCGGGTTGAATTGTGTGGTACCCAGCCTCGTCCCATAATTACATCTTCCCCCCCCCAAAGAAAAATAAAATAAAAATAGACGAAGTAGATTTGACAGCCCGGGGACCTTGTCCCACTAGCTCCGTTGAGTTATAGGAGGTCAACATTGGGTTTTCGACGTTGTGTGACTGTACGCGACAACGGAGACGCACGTCATCCAAATCATCTAGCAGTCCGTTTTTAATTAAAAAAAAAACTTAAAAAAAGGCAATACTAGTAAAGACTACCGTTGCTTTTTCTTACAACAAAAAGCAGAAGTAAATCTTTTCTCCCGAATACTACTCCCCCTACCCTCGCCACTTTCCGTTGAGCTAGCTAGTTGTCTCCTTTTTCCGAGACAGCTAGCTCAACGACCCTCTTGTTCCCCCAAAAGGCATTTTTTAAGAGAAACTGTACGAGCCTCCTTCCTTTTGCCATTTTTGTACCGAGATGGGATTCTGGCAACTCTTCATTTTCAGAGTCTGCTGTTGCATGGAAGTGCCCGTATGCCACTCCAATTGTGAAAAGAGGCAAACGGTGAAAACCAGAACAATTGTATTCGTGCCATTTATAAATGCATTTCTCATTTGAAATTGAATTAGAACGATTTTTTTTAGCTGTCGCACCGTTGAGCTGCCTCAACTAAACGGTGCAAGTGGGACAAGGTCCCGAATAGCCTGAGGATCTACTGTGGGTTCCGGATTTTGGATTTTCAACAGATATATGAGGTACGGGCCGCTGGAGAAAAAGAAAACGTGTGAAAATCTGAAGTACGGAAATACAGGTCTGATGTAGAATTCTGAAAAACGATAAATACAGGTCTGACTGTGGTAGACAGTAGACGGGCAGGAAAACAGCAAACTGGGTCTACTGTGATTCCAGGAAACACGTCATCTTACGGGGAAGTTACGAGAGGGTGGGAGAGAAGAAAAGAGGATGCGAGAAGTCTAGTATATGACCAGCATCTCCCTGGTTACCTGTCATCTTGAAGTCGCGTACCCCGGATGAGGGTGGATTTGGTACCATCTGCAACCGGTAGGGGAAAGCTTGAGCACTCTACTACAGCATTCCACACTTACGTGTTGAGAGGAGAGTACACCATAGTGGAGATAATAGCATTCCCTAGGGAGCGTTGTAGACTCACCGTGGTTAACGATGAACTCTTTGTTTCTCTTACTATTTTTTTGTCGAGTTCAACTCTAGCTCAATATTTCACATGTTCCGCAGGCTGACTCTCTCTCACGAGTCGTCACTTGCTATGTGATGTATTGGTGACGATCTAAGTCGTCTGCATGGGTCCTGGGGACCATCTTATGCAGATGTGTACATGTCATGCATCATCTTCCACACACAATGAACAGTAGTCTGACCATAGACAAAGGTAGAGAAGAAGAGGACCGAGTCTCACAGCTTATATTATGCTTTGAAATTTTGACAGCAAGTTAGCTGTAGAAATTTCAAAGCTGCAGTCCCGTCTAGGAGGTCATAGCGGAAGAATCTTCCCTTCTCGTAGATCCTTATCTTCTGATCCGGCATAGTTCTTCTTTGATCCGAAGGTGAGTATTTCCCTCGTTATTACCCTTCACCATGGTGTCCACATAATTTTTGTCTGCAGTGTTCCCATAGCGGCACTCTCTTATGAATAAATATCCACAAACATTGATAAAAAGACTTTGTTGGGTAACCCTATAGCCTCAACTGTCTTTTCAGAGACAATAATCCCAAACCTACAAGCTGCAGACTATGAATCCCCCCCACCCGCGGTCGTCACAGTCACAATCTCGGCTTGCAGTCATGGCCGCGACCTCGCGGTCATGACGATTTTTCGCATCCGCGTGCGGCCAGAGGGGGAGGGGTTTGGGGGTGGCGGTTGCAGATTGAGATTCCAGAACCTCGACCCTACCCCCTAGAAAAAGCAAAAGTTAAAAAACAATGATTTTTTTTTGGGGCGGGTTGCGGATTGAGATCCCAATTATGATTGAATGATTCATCGATTGATTGATTTTGTATGTCTGATTGACTGATTAATTGATTTTTTGATTGATTGATTGATTGGTTGATTGGTGGGGAAAGGGTCTCCCACGCCCCCGCCCCCCCACTGCACACACACATGCACACAGACGGGAACCTGCTGGTTTCTTTTTTTTCATTTTGATTGATTGGTTATTTTTATTTCATTTTGATTGAGTGGTGGGGAGGGGTTTCCCAACCTGCCACCCCCTCCCCCCCCGGGCTGCACAGACACAAACACGCGCGTTCGTGCGCTTCTTTTTTCTGGATCAATCAATCAATCAATCAATCAACCAACCAACCAGTCACAAGCAATCAATCAATCAATCAGAATGTGTGTCAAAACCAAAAAAAAGGAAGAAAAAAAAAAGAAAACGTTTTTGGCGTTGTTTTCCATTAGTATCGTTTTCCCCTTTTATCTTTGCATCTGTTGTAAAAAAAAGCATCAAAGAAACATGTGCACCATGTTTATCCCACCAGCAATCAGAAAACAACCTCTTTACCAGTCCTCCGATGCCAGGACATCCTGGCCGGACAGTCAGGGGGGTTCCGAACGTCTACGCTTGGACAACTCCATTTTTAGCAGTTGAAAACACAAAAAAGAAGGAAAACAATTGGGGATGTCTTTAATTTTATTTTTAATTTTAAATTTGACAACGAATTTCGATGTCATCCGGAGAGAAAAGTTTGTTTGTGGATATTTTTTTGCTTTTTTTTTTTTTTTTTTTGACGTTTGGGTTGTGACAGACGGCCTGGGGAGGATGTGAGACTGGTTGTTGTCCGATCGGACAACCTCGGACGATGAAGGGGGGTCCCGGACGTCCAATCAGGGAACCTATGACAACAATGATATATATATGTTATTGTCCGATCGGACAACCTCGGACGGTGAAGGGGGGTTCCGGACGTCCAATCAGGGAACCTATGACAACAATGAATATATATATATATATATATTATTATGTTTTCTTTAATTAGAATACTTGTTTTTTTGTTTTTTTATTTTTTAAAAATTAAAAAAAGAGTCTAAAAAAAAAACAAAACAAATATACGTTTGTAGGGTTTTTCCAGCCCAACAACCTTTTTTTTGTCTGATATATATATATTTTTAAATATGAGATTTTCTCCGCCGCGCCCGACTGCCCGGGCTGTGGCCGACGGTCGGGATCCCAACCGCAATTTGAGTTTCTCCCCATCGTCATGACCATGGGGGATACATAGGTTGCAGACCCAACGTTGTCGAGCGCATCAGCTCCCGCCTTTTTCGCAAAGGCGAGAGCCCTCGCAGTCGTGTTACAAGACTAAAACAAAACAAAATCAAGGAGACAACTTGGGGACGACACGAAGTAATCCTGCGAGCCGTCGAGACGGCTACGGTCATGTCGTTCCTTCGCCGCTGTAACTGGGTGTGCCAGTTGTACTTCCCACAGTCCCCTACTACAAGATAGGTTTTTGCGGGGCACAACTTACCTTCCCTAAGGGGTTGTCACCACCCTTGGGGGCGTATCGTACCGAGCTACCAACCCACGTGCGAAAACTTTTAAATGCAATTGCAAAGGTGGGTCAGCTGAGGGTGTGTGCTCGCTTGTTGTAGTGTAGGTAGGTGCGATTAAAATGCATATTGAACCCGGACGTCGTTCGTCCATTAGGGCGTTGATCTCCTCGGTATGGAGCAGACGCCGATCGACTAGGAGGGTTTCAACCAAGCGTGAAACCTCATTTCTTCCTAGTTCTTTAGACACACAATCAAAAAAGAAAGTTATAATAACCATAAATATCTATATTATAAGGAATCGACCGTAGCCGCTAACAATATATGAGATCTGCAATGATAACCGAAAGAATATAAATCATCATATATTACATCAAATAAGACAAGATCAAAATAAACTCCGACCACCCCGGATCAAACTCCACAAAAATCATGCAACCGCCAAGGAGGACTCCGAGTTGGTTTTCGACAAATTAACATAAATGCAGCTGACAAGGTAGTCGTACGACCCTAGTTTTACCTTGATGAGATGCGCTACCAAAGTCATTCATTCCATCCAACCGTCGACCTAAGATTAGACACGCTCCACTTCTGATTTTCTTAGATGGTAGGGTGCTTTACGAATGATTCTTGATCAGGTGCATTGTTTGAAATGTTGCATCTCTCACTCTAGGAAGTGGTCTGGATACTCCTCCCTCTCGCTCGAGCACAAAACTTGGATCTATAAAGTCGGGCCGTCTCAACCAAATCGGCAAAGTACCCCCGTAGAACGGTCCACTCTGTATAGATAATAGGGACGACTCCTAAAACAATGAACCCCCGCCCCAGATGTATCAACTTCGAGTAGCTTTCACTTATTCTCACTTTTCCTAAGTTTAGGGTGACTTGGACGAAAAGAAATCGAAGGAGATAGAGAAAGAGAATTATTTTGATAGGAAGAGGTAGATAATTCGGGCTAAAAAGGGTCAATTCTCGGGAAAAAGATTGTTCATTTGACCTTATCTGCTTTATTTCAATCAAATTCATTTTACGACATGCACTGAATTAATCTTTTTCAGAAGAACAAGTCATTTTAACAAGCAGGCAGGCTCCTTTGCAAGCATTCTTCTACCTATCTGCACAGCACGCAAAGACAACAAGTTCAAGAGAAAACCGGTGGAATCTCATACTAAAGTCAGACCTTTTCATTCACATATATGACTTGCACAACTTTCCTTTACCTTTTCTTTTGAACGTCCAAAACAAACAGGGTCAAACAAAGTGTAGGTTCATGCAAGCGTGAAGGGAAATCAGAGTCAATCAATTGACTGACCTTGAGTGAAGTTTGATCCGGCTCACGCAAGAAAGCCGAGAAATATTTCAATCAAATTTCAAGAAGATGATTGTTGTTATAGCTGATAATATGCAGCTCACAACTCCACAACTTACGCTTGTTCCACTGAACGACGACTAACTCTTTTTCAAAGTGCCCAAATGAGCAAACCTAATCTTCAGAGACTGGTTTTCACTTCAACCAGGAGTCACACTAAGATCCCCGGAATGTTTTTAAATCGTTTCCCTCTCTCTGATTTCGCAATGGTTGAAGTTCAATGGTATGCTTTGGGAAATGATTAGACTTCGAAATTTTCAAGGTCCATATCAAAATTTTCTTTAATTATGGTGGTTATTATTCATAGTGTCAAGGCAGGCTAGAATTGTATAGTTATATTTGGCAGCTCCAAATAGGCTGTAGTGGCAGGCTGGCTCATTTAAACAAGAAAATAAGGAAGAAGCGTGACGTTTGGGACTGGGGATGGTAGCGAGAAAGAGGAATTAGCAAGAGTAGTAGAATTTGGCGCCTAGTTCAAGGTGAAGAGATTCCCCCCTCTATCCCCTAACCTGCTCAGTCAATCCCCTGGAACCCAGGGCAATCAATGCTGACAGGAACCTTTCACAATGGTTACTCATTATTCATGATTTGGTTCAAATTTATTTCATGTAACGGACACTGGACCCGTTTTCCAGCAGGTGATGCTCCCCATTAATAGATGGAGTCCTTTTAATAAATAAATAAAAAAGCAAAGGTTAGGTCCACTGGAAGGACTCGAGTGAGATAAACCTCGAGAAGGGTATTCTCGGCAATAAGTTCCATGTGGTCCCACCAGTCTCAGCGACACCCTGTCCTCCAAGGACAGTCTCATCCTAAACACAAGTCCACGCTACTTTCAATCACTACATCCGACCCCAAATTGGTCCCACTTGGTCCCAAGTAGTCATGGGCAGTCCCATACCATCGCCCGCAATATCAGATGGTCCACAACTCGAAACCGCTCGCTCCGCATACCACAAAAAAAATAAATAAAGGTGGTTCTGGTTGAATTTCGGATGTGTCGTCAGCCCCAATAGCCATCGGGTGCACTCACGCCGCACTCTCTTCATGTCGTCGGTCCACACACTATTGCCGCATGGTCCCAAAATGAACCAGCAATGTTCGTGCCACACCTAGACCACACCGATTCACTCAAAAGGTCGCCGCCAGACTTGCATCACTCCATAAAAAAATAAACAGCGCTCCATCCCCCCCGCGGTATAACACTACTGTGATTGCCGCTCCTCGGAAAAAAATTGCCATCATCATGCCACACTGTCACTGAACAGGCAGCACCTCCCCTTAATTCATTGTAGTTGATGTGTCGTAAAATGGGCAGCACGCCCTACCGGAAATGATGTCGCCTTCGTACCAAAAAAAACGGTAGCACTTCCCCACTGACGTACCGCTGCGGCCGTACCAAAATAAATTGGTAGCGCTTCCCCACGAAGTGCCGCTGCCCAGCCCCACAGCCGCAACACCTGTTCATACGTATAGGTGGGGCAAAAGCTCCCAGCCCCTAGCTATGGCGGCCTCAACTACTTCTCAATTCCCTCCAGATCTTCACTATTCCTTCAACAACATCCCTTCCGCGGAACTAGTCCCAGGCATAGCGTAGCGGCCACAGCACCAAGTGTCGAGGAGTGGTTATGAGCTTCAGCCTCCCAGCTATGGTCGCCACCTGTCTTTCCCCATTGTGCTCCTGCAGACCTCCAGCACTTTGCCAACACTCCCTCGCTACACCAGCAGCCAGTCAGCCAACATCTACTTTAGTAAAATGCCCTTGCAACATTGCCTCAAGTGTGAGGCTGTTGGGTGGGGAGTTGGCTTTTATAACCAGTTAAAGGCATATTGGCAGCTGCTTTGCCCACAGCCAGACAAAATTTTTGGGTGCTCCTGAACCTCGATCTAAATCAACGGCCAGGAGCTCGGTACCTTGGTTTTCCCCTAGGGGAACGAAGGTCATCCATTCCCGGAGGCATCTGGCCTTCCCCATAGGCTACATGCTCGAGGAAATGGTTGTACCCAGCCCCAGACTGCAGCCTGTTCAAAAATGAGCAGGCATAGTCTCATGACCCACTAGAACCTTCTTCCCCCGGCACCTATGTCATGACCACGATCACGTACGTGGCCGTTACTTTTTTTTCCCCCTTATATTTATTTCTTTCGTTCTTCTTCTTTCTTTTTACCCCCCTTCATTTTTCCCTGTGAGGGGCAACTCGTTTTTTCGAAACGAGCAGCCCCCCCCTGACTCAGTCAAAATCAGTAAGGTCTTTTTTTTTCCCTACACCTGCATCCAACACAATAAAGACGTCGAATTCAAGCGCTCACTTTGTGATGACAGCCTGTTCTGAAAATGTACGAGCACCTAAGTCGTTTCATAGAGTCGAACTAGAGTCAAGGTCAACAGGGTCTACTTCCCCCTTCCAGTCGTGCGCCTGTATTTGGCGCGCTAATCGTGTCTGATCCAGGTGCAGCAGCTGCCCACCAGATTACACTGCAGCCCGTTTTCGAACGGGCGCAGTCTTTGTGGGGAAACCCAACGGTGATGGACCTCTCTCTCTCTCTCTATCTATCTATCTCTCTCTCTCTCCAGTCGCGACCGTCGCCAACAACTAGCGAACGGTCATGACACAACAAAAATATTCGTTTGACCACCAGAAAACGACTTGCCCGTCCCTCACAATTGGAAACTACCCAGAGTGCGTGCAGAGAGTCCCTCAAACCCGCTGCTAGAACATAGCTGCCTTGAGGCGGTAGATTCCTTCAATTTTGCCCATCGTATTCATGGAAGGTCAACCCGTTCGTCAAAATGAATGGGCATTTTCAGTGAATCACGAACCGAAAGAAAAAAAAAATCAAAGAAAGAAATAACAGATATAAAAAAAAGAAATTCTGAACAAAGAAAAGTCTACGATAAATCTGAAAGAAGAAAATCTAAAAAAAATCTAAAAAGCAGAAAAAGAATAATGAAAAAAAAATTACCTCGCTATCAAAAAACTCGCCCGTTTTCACGGCGTTGTCATATTTACTGGGCTAAAGTGCCCCTGGTACTTCCGAGGGGGCAAGTGGCGCAGTTCTTTCACATCGGTTTTAGGGGTTTTTTTTTCTCTTCCTGTCTCTCTTTGTTTACCCCGTTGACGTCGGCCAACGGTCACATCACGGATCCCCTCTCGCGAACTTTTGAAATACAGACCCGAGTTCGACCCCGGCTGGGATCAAAGAAAAACTTTGGGTGTCATCCTTGCGCAGGGCTATATTAATCATCAGGCGACGGATTTCCGACGCTCTTCTCATCGTGCGGACAAAATCGGCCACATCGGATTGTCCTTTGGTGGGCTGCTCCAAAAGGATCTAGCCCTGTGGCGCCTCGTTGGGTTTGATTCCAGCATCTGCTGGGTGGAAGTTGAATGCAGTACCTACTGGGCTCGCTCCTTTCATGAGAGCTATAACAACAACTCTTCTACTTGAAGGGTTGCGCCCAGCAGGCCTCCCGCCATTTAGCTTGGGCTGGCCCTACCTGCCCCAACCCCTTAACCTATCACTCTGCCATCTACCCGACAGACGTTGCAGCGAGGCGGCCCCATGACCAGCCTTTAAGTCATGGGTATGGCCTCGACATTGGTCTGTCGGCCCCTAGCTCGAAGTCAAACTTGACGAACGCAGGAAATAATAATAAAAAAATTATATTTCCCCTGCGTGGCGGTCCTATACTGGGGGCATCCCTTATTTTTAGCCCTACTAGGCTCTGAATCGCGCGGCTGTAAATCGTGCGGCTCCTAAGCATTTCCACGTCAGTTTCAACCTTTCCACGTCAGCGCACTTCTGCGGCTTCGACAAAACCAAAGCACTGCGAGTTACTGTCATTACTCTCGGACGCCACAAGCGTACGGACTAAAGCTCGAAAACTTCTAATCTCTCAGTCCTACGTCAAGTTTGAATAAGGTTTTTGCAACCGTTAATCTCATCAAGTCCTTTCATTCAACGAAAAAGTCAGACAGCGTCCCACGTTTAAAAAATCCGATAAATACCCTTGTCAGAGTATTTGTCCCGACAACATCATCCGCATAATCATATGCATGTGGCTTATAATAATTGTTGTCTTATGCGATACAGAGTAGTATGAAACAAAATCTTGCAGTGTTCAAAAATCAAACTTACCCCCTTCTCAAATCTCATTTAGGTTTTTAAGTATTAGCTGAGTGGTCAATCTTCTTTCCTTCTCCAGTTTCATTGTCGATCCCAAGAAATCTCACTCTTCTCCACTAGTGGTTAACGGGGTAAACTGTTTTCATTATTGAAATCAATTTGTTTTTGCCAAAATTTGAATTTTTTTGTGATTTGTTTTGTTTTGCCAAAATGTTTATTTTTTTGTGATTTGTTTTTTTTTTACTGTTAGAATCGAGTCTGCTGACCATTTCTCAGTGTTTTGAAGTGTTTTTGTCTGTTGTGACCATTTTAAAAAAACGCTGAAAAGTCTGAAAATTCTGCGAAAGCAAAATTTCATTCAAGTGCACTTTTGTCTTACCGTTTCACCCTTTTTTTTTTTTGTGTGTGGTTTGTTAATATGGTGTTACTCTATGGAATGATGCAAGTTTTTGTTAAAAAGGCCTTCTGTTTTTTTTTTTTAATAAATAACATTAAAAAAACGATGAAATTTTGGGTCCGTCTCTCCTCTTCTTCGTTTAGGTTTATTTGTCCCAACTTGAACTTGTTATACGTCAATCTGAATTGATTGATGAACTCATTTGCCTTATTGTCATCTTCCTCTTATTACTCCTACTCCATCTGAACAACGCAACATCAACAATGAGTTTTATCCTGTGGACTAGTCTTTTATCTGTTCCCCGACTTGATAAAAAAATCTACTCATTAAATATACAAAAGATATAGGTCAATGGGGGATTATTACTTTTTCCTATTGGAATACCTGTCTTTTGTTTAAGCAGTCTGTCAGCCGTCATGACTTCGTGTTAGAAAGCTCAAAGTACATCATTCGTCGAAACTCCCTCAGATCTAACATGTAGTCAGCTGTCATTCCCAATTTTTATACAAAACGAAGTTCCTTTCTCTCATTTTCTAACTGCGACTTCGTTCTTACTTTTCTCAACGTAGAACCGAAGCAGTCAATTCAACGCTTTCTTGATTTGTTCATGACGCGACATGCTAAACCTTTCTTTTATATCGAAAGAATAATACAAAAGTTTTTCCGTTTTTCTCTTCTCAACCATTTTTTTTACCTCATTCACCTTCTGTAACAATGGTCTCGTTGATTTAAGATTGAAGTGCATGTTCCTGGGAGAAAAAAAAGTAAATGATTCAAGCACCTTGCAATCCTTACACCCGCCATGTTGCTTGGTTCCGAGAAAGAAGGGCTAATCGGATGAAACTTGTTTAAGTCTTTTTTTTTAGAAATTATATAAGTTTGTTGCACTCTCTCTTTGCTATCTCATTTTTTAATATGTTAGAGTCATTTTTCCTTGTACTCCCTCTCACTCTATACCAGCGCCTCTACTTCCGATTTACATTCAACAAGAAAGTTTTCATTATCCCATAATAATACTCCTTTCATTCCCTCTGCGTACTTTTCTGGCACATTATTACGGTTTCACTTAGGTTCTTATCAACTACAGTTAACACAAGATCCCTCTCCATCTCCCTCCGATTCGTGATAATTGTATTCACATATATATTATCAAGATTAATTGTTGGTTTCATACACCTCAATACATCATCATACTCGTGTTGTTTCTCAAACCCTAATTCCATTAGCACATCATTGATATCCTTTCGTATTTTGTTCTCTCGTCCCTCCTCATTAGAAAGTATTATATTTTTTGCATTCGTAATTACTTTATTAACTCTTTTTTAACTTCCTTAATCTACAAATCATATGCCCCCCTTCTTTCGGAAGTTGTATCCTGAACAGTTGTCGACCCCCATCGATTCTTATGTTCTAGATTGTTGGTTATGGAGAATCTCATAAATCGATTTGTTCTTTTTTTAAATTGTTTTGATTTTCTTGCACGTGAACATAAGTTTAGTTAGGTGATCCGTAGCGTGGTCAGTAACCAACCTTTGTACTGCTTTCTTTCATAGTCATACGTAATGAAGATGCAAAACTTTCTTTTAGTATTAAACCCATTTTTTTTCCAAAGCACTCCTCCAACTAGATCCCTCAATCCACGTCGGCACATTGCTTTCGAAAATAGGTTTGTTGTGAGGAATAGTTGCAGTAGGTCAATCTTGTTAAGCTTGTAGAGTTTTTTCCTTGCCCATAGGTTCTTAAGTAATTGATATAGCCCATTTTTAAGATCCCTGTTTTCCTTAGACAGTGCACCGCCATTCAACTACTGCAACGTGAACTCCCCACCCTTCCGCAAGTCAAGACAACTCTTTTGTTTTTTTATCTGCAAATCTACATACCTCTAATACATTTAACAAATTTCACATCCCTCGAGATTAGTAAGTTCTTATGTTGGGACTTTTTTCGTTTTTTTTAATCTATTTTATTTCTTTGACTAGATCTCGAGACTACTTCATTAACGTTCAAAGATGGAGTTCATTTTCTTATGTGGGCACTTTCAAGAGACAAGAGATCAGCAGGTACAATATATACGATTGGAAAGACTATATTATAGTTTAGATATTCACGTTTCCTAAGCACATTGTACAGGTTAGAGTTCTTCGTATTATCTACATTATTTATCTAGTATACGTGCTCATACCAGTGATACCACCTTTCAAACAGTTGGCGGAAAGTCTGTCTGATATATGTTGTCGTACATCCTGAATTAATCAGAACATAGATACAAGATGTTGGATTCGCCCAATTTTCAACGTCATTTCCTATAAGGTGACTCCAATTAAAAAGGAACTTTTCCCCCCACTGGAGTTCGCCCTTAATTACAAGTAAGACCACAATTAACCTTAGTGCGCATTCAAGTATAGCGTTAGTATTTTTAATATTTATCATATTTGTTTAGCAGCTGTAGGCTTTAACTAATACTTTACGTATTCCAGCATAACCTCTAAGTCATCCCATATCTCCTTCATCTGTCAGATCGTTACGCTCATCTTCATCACCGGGGGTACATGACTGTCTTAATACACACGTTAGTTTCCTAATAACGTCGCTCCTTCGACGTGCTGTCAAAGGTGCTGCAGGGGGGTTTCTGAAGAAGTACATTAAATTTGTTCTTATTTTCATCATTTCATCCACTTTTTCATGTCGAGCTTTGTAGACCACACATCTTTAGCAGATTACACCCATTTTTTTTACGTAGGAACTTTCGGATCCGAGTCAACTTTCGGAAGTTAGCTTCGTTCTTGCTGCTAGTCCTTATTAGTGCACCCTCCCATAGTGTCGACTCACAGACAGGGCATCCTATACCTTTTTCTTGTGTTTTTCCCGGCCTTTTAGAAGGTTGTGTTTCTCTGCAGTTAGGCTTATCACAATCACTCTTGCCAGTTTCTCATCTTCTTGAGGGTTGGATCTCTCAACCTTTGTTGGTGTTTTGCCTGTGGACTTATTTGATGGCCAGATAGCCGACCTTGTTGTCTTTTGCGCATCTCCAGACGATCTTCATTAACCTCCCCGTCCTCATCTTCCTCAGACTCAGTTGATGACTAAATATTCATCTTCGCCTTAGCCTTCACCATCCTTTCAGTCATTACTGCTCCCCTTAGTCTTGTTTCAATTATTTTCTCCAACTCTTCCTTTAACATTTCCTTATTTTTCGCTAGCATCATTTTCACCTTCTAATCTCTTTCTGCCTCCTTATCCTCCTCATGTTTATTTTTATGTATCTGTAATCAATTTAACTCCTCCCTTGCTGCTCTCTCCTCATTCTCCTTCTTTTTCCTCCCTTGCCTCTCTTCTCTTTCTCGTTTTTCTTCCTCCTCTTTCTCCAACCGCTTCTGCACGAAAGTGACCATCATCTTCAAAGATTGTTGTATTTTGGGGCTTAATACCACTTGTTGCTGCACTTCTCCTGTAGTCAAAGCTTGTACTAGGAGAAGGCACGTTCGTTAATCATGGTACTTGCTGGTCTGGTTGAATGTTGTGACCATTCCGAGAATTGTTCACATTGCACTCACTTGAGATACGTCGAAACTGTCGGTAGGTGTAGCATTTCAGTCCCCTTTCTCGTCCTCTTCCTCCTCCATAGTTATTCTAGTTTTCTACACCGTTATTCCATCCACCTCCATTGTTGCATTCATTATTCCACCTTCATTCTCATTCAATCCATTTCCTCTTCTGTTCCCGTTCCATGTATTTCCTCCTTCGTTCTCATTCTCATTCCATCCTCCTTGTCCACTGTTTCATCCTTGTTGTACGTCATTCTATCCTCCTTGTCCAATATTTCATTCATTCTCTTATTGTTGTCCTTGTTGTTGTACTATTCCGAAGTTGAACCCTTCACCTCCTCTTTTATTTGCATTGTTTCCTTATCCTTGAAACCCTTCATTCAAGCTCATTCTTCCAAGCTTTATTCCATTCTGTAGAAGTCTTGAAGTTGAAACTCCCTCCAATCCTCCCAATAAACCACACATTTAATAGAGCGTCCTCATGCCAACAGCTACTGTCGTTGTGTTTATTAGTTATACCTACACTGCAGGGTCGCATAGTCTTTCGACAATACATCACATAGCAAGTTGAACATGACTAGGTGTTGATACTTGATTTTCAACTGTCAACATATTTACACCATATATATATATATATATATATATATATATGTGTGTGTGTGTGTGTGTATATATATATAATATATTCAAATATATATACGTATTCGGCCAATTACAGTAGCTTCTCAAAAACTCAGAGCTTGAGTCTTCTCAACGAGTTTTTAACTTCAATGGCTCAAAACAAAGTCAAAAAACTTTTACGTCAAAGTCGGCAATTCATTTGATGACATGCACGGTCGCCCCTAATATCTCATGACAAGTTGACGACAGTCGAAAACCTGAATCATAATGGTGGAACCGTTAGTTTTCCTTCGTGTCAAGTTATCACTCGGAGACGCTGGCTTCATCGTTACTTGATTTTTAACTCACGTTTGGCTCGCCAACCTCTCTGAGCGATAATTTGGCAGGAAAGAAAGTTGTTGAACTTGATGAGCCAGTTCATTATTACTAAAATGATTCAGTAAACACGCATGATATATGTCGTGATACCTTTATGCATCTGTACGGGAATCGTGTATTTCTACTTGATCACCTCTTAAGCTTCTAAGAGGGTTGTCACACAGAGTGTTCTTTCATATCTGCCATAGGAATAACACTCTAGGGCAAATCTTAACAAAGGGTTCAACGCGGGCAGGTTAAAATGTGAGGTCAGTAGGTGTTTTAAAAAGGGTCAAAAGACATGGTAGACATTGTTACCGATGCGAGTGAGGGTGGGTCGGGTCTGTCAAAGGTATCCCCTAAGTATAGTATGATTCTTCTTCCTTTTTTTCTTGTTTGGTACAGTTTATCTTCAATTGTATAGAGCAGGGGTTTGGTCCCCGTTGTCCCGTTGGGGCATTATCCCCATTATGGACCCATAAGCTAAGTTGGGTAGCTCTCGCAGCAATCAGTTTCCACGTAGATTGTGATGACGCTGACGCAGTAACATACCGCTCTTCATTGTTCATGGGATTCGTGAAAGGCGGTCGGTCAACGGTCATTGGTCGCATTTCACATAGTTAATCGGGAGCGAGAATGGTTTTTCAGCAAAAAAATAGGCAGCACCTCCCCTAAAAAAGTAGGTTTTTCAAAATTCTACTAAGTCTAATATGATACTCAGACAAAAGTTGAATTTTGTAAAGGCAAAATTTGACTAACTCCTTGAATTTGCAAAAAATTGGGTAACACTTCCCTTAGCGAAAGTGTCTTTTCAATATTTATAAGCCAAGTAGGATAAATAAACTTAACTCGAAAACTGCAGACATTAAATTAACTCTTATAGCTTCATCACATGGCGAGCATCTAAAGCAACTACCTTTAAAGTCAAGACTCAGGACGAGTAGAGCTTACACTTAACCACAAACAAGTCCATACCACAATGAGTAAGTACTCTCACCAAAAAAATCCCAAGTTGTTTTCATATAAGATAGTTCATTGATCCTCTAAATGATTAAAATTTTACCCATCTTACATATGACATGGTTCTAGATCATTCTGCTTAGAAAAATGCTTAACATACCTTAGATTATACACGAATAGGTTGAACAATTGCTGCTCTCTTCTTTGGGGCATGTGACTAGACCATTCTGCTTAGAAACAATGTGTAGTCGCCCTGAATTGTTTAAATATTCAAGATTTATATAATTCACCGATTTGTCTTCAAAATATGGGCAGGGGACTGAACCATTCAACTTCAAAATAATGTTAAACTTGCCTAGTTTACTTCTAATTATACTCCTGACTTTGATTTTCTTCTTAGTGATATGGGTGAAGATGAGTCATTCTGCTTAGAAACTATATCCAAATGTTTGTTCGCATGTAAATATAAATGGATATTTCCAATGTATACTCGTTTGTGCTTAATGTGTGGTTGTAGCCTGTAGGTTAAACCATTCTGCTTAGAAGCAATGCTTAGTCCTTCCGTAAAAACTCTCCCTCAGAATAAAACAAGAGTGAATTATTCTGCTTAGAAAGAATATTGAGTTTATCTTAAGTCACACAAAAGCATGAAGTTGGACCATTTTGCCAAACTTTAGTCAGAAACCTAAAAAAGAAACTGATAGATTAAGCCATTCTGCTGAGAAACAATGCTTGGCCTAAAAAATCAGACAGGCAAACCCTCATAAATAAACACAGCAATCAGACCATTCTGCTTACAAACAATATTTGGTCCTTCAGAAAACAAGTAAGAAACATGGCACTGAATTATTCTGCTTAGAAACCATGTCTAACCTTTGATTGACTCGGACAAGCGCATGCAAAACCACCTTTCTCCGACCTTCCCTCAGTTCATCTCTTAGTATGATTTCGGTCAAAACAAAATGAAACTGGAATTAACACATTCATTCATTGCACTTGATCTGACAAGTTCTAAACAGAAAGTAAGAATCACAAAGGAACACATGCATACCTGTAAGACAAACTACAAAGATGTAATGGCAGGGGCATAGTAGGATCACACACAAGGCAAAGGAAGTACATCTGACCGTTCTTTGCCTCCAGAACGTCGCCTAGGCTACGAAAGAGCTCCCACAATCCGTGAGGCGGACTTCCCACAGATGCCTTGGCGCAGATTACGGGTTTCTTATCCCGCTTGTCGTTTTCCTCTCGTAACCAAATAGGCTAGACTGAGAATGAGAAGGACAAAAAAAAAAAAATTAAGTCTCTCAGATAGAAGAGGATTGTGCTCAGACTCGTGTGAGAGGGCCTTGACACCTTTAATCGCCTGAGGGCCCCGCAATGGCGGTCAAAAACACAGTGGAGATAGCCGACTCATGGCCTTACGGAATGATGACGGTCCCCTAAGTTGCAATGGTGGCCTCTTTGCAGAGCCTGTTTACTCACCCAAGTCACTTTTTTGTTATCTTTGACCAAATTGTTGTTACGCCGCTTAAAATTGTCGCATTTGAACAGAACACACCTCTTGTGCTGTATTCGAATACGCAAGAAAAACGCAACAAAGACAGCAACAGGGCGTATTGCAATGTGCAACGCAGCACAACATTAGTGGCAAAACATAGTAAACGTGCGGCAAGTGCACAGTGAATATGAAGCGTTTGTGCACAGTAACTTCGTAGTAACACGCATAGAAAAATCATCAAAATGCGTCGTAGGTGTTCAACCGAAGCACAGTGCCAGACTCAACAACTTGACGCCACAAAACAGAAAGGCGTGTTGTTGATACACAAAAGTAGCATAAACCTAGCAGCAATAATATATCAGCAATGGTTCTTTCCTGGCGATCACGGTATTCTCGATGAAGAAGAGGACGAGTTGCACAGTCTCCGTAAGGAGCAACATGATACTTATAGCGAGTTTGGCGCTATAGCAACCACCATTAGAGTATATGCTGATACTGACATTCCTAACCACTATAGTGACCAGATATGTGCTTCTTATATTAAATCTCCGTCTTTCTCTCTTTATCGTTCATGCACATTCTCAAACCTTACCCGGTCCTCTGTTTTGTTTCCCTTCGAGTGAATACTATGTTGACCGGAATCATACGGTTCTACACGATCGAGTTCAACCTAGGGGAGAGAAGAGACTTGGATACTAGGATGAACCTTAAATGTTGTAGACAGGCAGTACTACGAGGGACGAAAATCATCAAATGCTATGAAAAGCAAAATCGCCATAAATGTGAAAAGGACAACCTCAGCGATGAACTACACACTAACGTGAAGCTGACCCTGAAGTTGGGTTAGTAACACGGGGTGCAACAACAAACGAGGTGCAAATGACAACCGAGATTACGATCCCGAACGGGATTACGGGCAGGAGTACGAAGGTCATGAACAAGGACAAGAAAACCCTGAGCGTGAGTACAAAGATCCTGAATACATACGAGATTGCGGAGCAGCAAAGCGACCACAACTTCAACGATAATTGCGAGTATAACAGGAGGTTAGATCCATTGAACGGCACGACCTCCTTTTATGTAAAATAAGATTGAATTTTTCGTTAAAACACGTACAGATACATCATTCTTTTAAACCTCTCTCCTTCACGCAGCTCTAACACTCCGTAGCGCCAATTTTTATCCTATATTCAAAATCACCTCCACTATCCATCTCGCCTTGCTCAAAAGCGTCGGCTTTGTATCTTACCTCACTCGAAATGGTCAAGAAATGAGAGCGGTTCAAAATCTTCACCTACACTTTCGCCCTTCCTTGCTCCTCAATTCTTTCGCGTAACACCTTTCCCAACTAACTCGTACTCTACTAACCTAATACCAAAGGTGACATTAGATCCGGGGGCGCCAGCCCCGAAAACCCTTGTTTCTCTTCTTCCTGTACTAGATTCCGCTAAGAATCGGGACACATTTTCCACACCACTCCGCTCATCCTCCTCTTCGTCTCCATCTCATCTTCGCCTTCGTATGCTTCGCTTGCTGTAGGGCCGAGTCTTTATGACTAGCATATAACCACTAGCAGGATCCACTAAATAGGGGCAGCTCTCACAGTTTGTATTCGTACTGGACAAGGAGCTTCTACATGTTTGCCCCACACACGATTTTCTGCTCTCGTTGAAATAATCTTAGGATACACACGCTACCTTCTAACGTATGTGTCTCCCGAGCCGCACTCCGCACCTATCCGTTGCTTGGATCGGACAACCACGAGGGCCCGCACTCTGAATCGGGAAATAAGGGTCGTGCCAATCTTCTTTGTAGCATTCCAATTTTAACGAATGTCCCGAAGAGCAGTCCCACGGGCAACTTCTCTGGGACATCATCACCGAACTGGTCGATCCAGAGCAGTCCAGAATTGCCATATTTCACTCACCTGCTTACCGTGAGGCTCAAACACAGGTCCGTATTTCAACAGTTCAAAGGCGTACCAAATGAACCAAGCTAGTTGGCTTCAACACCGGTTTCTGTACCAACACGGATACAGGTCTAGAAAACACGACTTGAAAATTAAAAGATTAAAAATAAACTAGTTGATAATAAAAAAATAAAAGAATGAAAATAAGTACTAGAGTGGAGAGGGGAGTCCTTGAATCCGTCTGATGAAAGTCCGCCAACGTAACCAAAGTGTTAAGGTTCGGTCTAGCAGTAGCGCATACCGACATAAATTGGTGTCATGCGACACGTGGGCCTACTGAAACACTCTATGGCCATACGTTCGCCGATCGGTCATCTAGCACTCGGAGGCCCAATCCGTGTTTGTACTTCACCGCTCACTCCGTTTGCCATGCACAAGTGGCAGCACCGTCTAAATCCAACCTCTACACAAACGAACGCGTACCACGGTGATACGTACCGACCAACGAAAAAAATCACTTAGTCCTCGTTTGATCAAAATCAAAAAGTTGGTAGGCAGATGCGCAGGCTTTATAACATCAATAAGGAACATCACAGACGCTTCAAAATTGTGTGCATACGCACTATCTCCATTCAGTTAAGCATTTAGTCTGCGTAAAACAAAATACAGATGCATCACCTCTCACTCCGTTTGCTATACATAAGTGGCAACGCCGTCTAAATCCAACCTCCACACAAGAGCACACGTACCACAGTGATATGTACCGACCAACGGAAAAGATCACTTGATGATAGTTTGATCAAAATCAAAAAGTTGGTCGGCGGATGCGCAGGCTCTATGACATCAATAAGAAACATCACGGGTGCCCCAAAATTGCGTGCTTACACACTATCTCCCTTCAGTTAAACAATTAGTCTGCGTAAAATAAAATACAGTCGCAACTTGCGAGGTGCACTCAAATTTGTACTCCATCAAGCTCCTACATCTGGCGCTCGGGGGCGCAATCCGTATTTGTGCTCCACCGCTCACTCCTTTTGCCATACAGAAGTGGCAGCGCCATCTAAATTCAACCTCCACACAAGCGCACGCGTACCATAGTGATAAGTACTGACCAACGGAAAAGATCATTTTGTCATAGTCTGATCAAAATCAAAAAGTTGGTCGGCGGTTGCACAAGTTCTATGACATCTATAAGAAACATCACGGGAGCCTCAAAATTGCGCGCTCACGCACTATCTCCCTTCAGTTAAATATTTAGGCAGTGTAAAAGAAAATACAGTCGCAACTTGCATGGTGCACTCAAATTTCAAGTGAAAAGTTATTTTCTGTCACTTGCAAAAACCAAGGTGGATACCATTGTAAGGGTATTCACACCAACAACTTGTTGAACCATATTAATCGACATCCACATCGTTTTGAATAATCAAAGGTTACCAATCTCAACCATAAATCAAATGCTAATGAGAAACGATTCAATTCATTCCGTCGACTGACTCAATTTCGAGGGTTCTATCGATCAGTGTCTTACATAACTATTTTTGTTGTTAGGGTTTCAACCCTTGTCTCCCTTTCCCTGACATTGGACTCCGGGATACTTGATATGTATTACAACAAAGAGTTCGCGTCGTTATAAAACTCTCCATAGTCCTCTCCCTTTGTCCTAGACAATTGTTGGTTCATCGTTGGGTGTAGTCATCGTCCCACGTACGAGGTCATAACTTACCACGAGGATCCTAACCAAGGCACTCTCGCCTTTTTCACAAAATATTCAAAAATATATAATTTTTAATCACAGACTTCACCTGCAGTCTAGTACAGGAGTGTCAGGTCTCCATTTTTTTTTTTCTTTTTTTTTAACCAGTCCAGCGTCACTAGGCAAGATGATAAAAACAACCTTCCCTAGTGCGCGGCCTAGTTGCCCAGATCTATTGGTGGGGAACCTCAACTGCTGGAAAATGGGTCCAGCGTCCCATTTGAACATTTTATAAACCGCAGATGGTAAAAGGGCATCTGGCTGCAAGCATTGACGACCTTGGTGAGATTGGGGGGTTAATTGAGCAACTATGCATATTTTATAAAATTTTGACAAAATTGTTGCCTCTTCTTACTATCTTAAGTCCACCAGATACTCTTTTTCATCCTAGCAGTAAATTTTTTCTTATTTTAGTCTGTACTCACAAGTCACAACACTTCTCATTGACCATACCAATCTAGATCAACCAATGCTAACTCTGAGTCAGAGAAAGAAAAAAAGTCAGAAAAAGATTTTGATGATCTCAGTGGAGCTCCTTGTTGTATTTTTAACCAGTCCCAGAAGGTAATATGATAGTCTCTCCTAAGAGAGGCTTCATCCCCCCCCCTTCCCTTGGCCAAACTACATCCCAAGTCTCTCCCCTTAGGAGTCCCCCAAACAGTCTATCGTAAAATTCACCTGTTGTTTTTTATTTTCGCTTTCTGATTAAAAGTTATCAGTCGCTGCGTAGCATGTTGTTCACGTTCGGTCGCAAACGCAAACGTTCGCAACCGAACGCGAACATATATATATATATATATATAGGGGTCTGGGGGGGGTGGAGGGCGTTAGGGGGGGTTCCCAACAGTCTTGATTGACTTCCTCCCTGTCGTCGACATCCACTCCTCCTCCCTCTCCTCCTCCCTCTCCTCCTCCTCCTCGTCCTCCTCCTCCTCTTTTTTACCCGGATCCTGACTTCCCCCGTCCCCTCCTCCTCCTCCGCTTCTTCTTCTTCTTCTTCTTCTTCTTCTTCTTCTACTGGATCACAATCAAACAATCAATCAGCAATCAATCAATCAATCAATCAATCAATCAATCAATCGATCAATCAATCAGTCCATTCAATCAACGAATCAATTCGATTCGATTCGATTCGTTGATTGAATCGAATCAAGATCAAGATTCAATTCAATCAACGAATCGAATCGATTCATTGATTGAATCAATTCGTTGTTTGAATCGAATCTTGATGTAGATTTGATTCATTGAATCGATTCATTGATTGAATCAAATCTTGATGTAGATTCAATTCAATCAATGAATCGATTCGATTCATTGATTGAATCTTGATCTTGATTCGATTTAATCAACGAATCGAATCGATTCGTTGATTGATTGATTGATTGATTGATTGATTGATTGATTGATTGGTTGACTGTGATTCAGTAAGAGGAAGAAGAAGAAGAACAAGAAGAAAGAAAAGAAGAAGAAAAAAAAAAAGAAGGAGAGGAGAGGAGGAGGAGGGGAAGGCGACGACAGGGGAAGTCGGGATCGGGGTAGGCAAGAGGAGGAGGAGGACGACGAGGAGGAGGAGAGGGAGGAGGAGGGGATGTTGACGACGAGGGGGAAGTCGGAATCCGGGTAGGTAGGTAGGAGGAGGAGGAGGAGG
>BFEA01000270.1:883017-919356 GCA_003427395.1 Chara braunii
TTCTCTCAATTTTCCTCACACTACCTACCTACCACTACTCCTACTTGTAGGCATACGGGAAACCCGTAGCACACCAGAGCCGTGTTTTTACGGCCCCTCGAGCCTGCAGGATACCGGCCAGGGGACGGCCGGTAGCACCAGGGATAAAGAGAACCAATCCCCCATGCCTCCCCTCAGGCCCCTCGCCAAAAGAGAACTTGCCACCACCTCTCCAGGTGGTAGCAAAATGCCCATCCCCGCGGCCCCCAGGCCGCCGCTGACAAATGCCACCCCGTTTGCAATGCAATTTTGGTGGTGGGAAAACCCTACCAAAGTGTGACTCTAACAGCATAGCAGATTTTGCGATTTAGCAAAAAAACCGCTAGTGTGAGTATGCCCTAAGGGCCTCGCCCACACCAATGTTAAAACGGCGAAGTTTTCGACAACTGTAAGAACTTTTTTGACATAGGGACTTTTTTTTCTTTTTTTTTTTCAAATCAACTTATATAGTCTGTGTGGCGAAGGAAAAATGTCGAAAACACTTGTTTGGACATAGGTGTGGCGAGGTCCTAAGTGGAGCGGTGGGCGGTGTCCCAGTATCCGAAATCGTACAGCAGACAGTAGTGTAGTGGAGCGAGACCCTGTTTTCCGCTCTTCTGGGAGAACATGTGCGTTACAGACTGGAGAATGCTCCGACAAAACGGCATTGGAAAAAAGGGAAAAAACGGTATAGGGGGGATGAATGACAAGCTGGCCACAGCAGGAAGCGCTCACTACATGCAATGCACCGGAAAAAAAACAAAAAAAACACGAGTACCAAACAAATGCAAACTGCACAGCATAACACGATAACCACCGCCAGTCTTTGGGATATCGGAGTTAGCAGGAGATCCTGGCCGTCGGATGGGATACCAAAACTTCCTAAAACGGATCGCGAGGGGAGGATAAGCCACTCTGGGAGGCTGACAGTTGTCTCCATGTGAAATAAGTGGAGCCTACTACACGCAACCTGTTTTTTTTTCTTCTTTTGTTTTGTTGAGCGTATTAAACGGAAGTTGTTGAGCTATATAGAAACGCACAATTCCCCTTCTTACCAGCACTGCTACCCTGCAAACTGAACTCTGTGTGTGTGTGTGTGTGTGTGAGAGAGAGAGAGAGAGAGCACTGGTGGGAAAGAGAACATGTCTGCGCCATAGCTGAAGAAGCCGCCATCGTCAAGATCTGGACGGCTGGGATGGTCTGGACCGGAGAATTCGCTTAATCTCAGCAATTCAGAGTGAGAGCGAGCGAGCGAGCGAGAGAGAGAGAGAGACAGAGAGAGAGAGAGAGAGAGAGAGAGAGAGAGAGAGAGAGAATGGCGGCCCAAGCAGCAGGCATGTTGTGCGCGTCTGCCAGGGCTTGTACAGCAATTAGGGCGGCGGTGGGGTATGATCAATTGGAGGGGTCTGTATGCTCCCCCTCTCCGTCCAGCGTGTCATTGTCGTCGTTCGATGGGCTACGCGCCCGTACGGACTGCATTTCAGATGGGCGATGGCGGCGACGGCCTGATTCTGGAGGGCTTGAAGCTCTCTCCCGAAATGGGGCCTTAACGGAGTTACCATTGACACCTGACAAATCCTCCGCCAGGAAGACGATCACATGTGTCGCGACTGTGAGTGGTGTTACCTTTAACACGTGGCAATTCCTCCCAACCCCTGATTCCTCTCTCTTTTCCGCTTCTTCATCCTCCTCCCCCCCCCCCCCCCCCCCCCCCCCCCCCCTCCTCCCCCTCTCTCTCTCTCTCTCTCTCTCTCTCTCTCTCTCTCTCTCTCTCTCTCTCTCTCTCTCCCTCTCTCTCTCTTTGTCTGTCTTCTCTCTCTCTCTCTCTCTGTTTTCTGTGAGTGTGCGCGCGCGCAGCCATAATGGGAATCTGCATGATTGGCCAGTGCGAAGCCCGACTTGATGAAGATGTAATTTGATACCCATATATCTGTTTGACGATATATATGTACAAAATATATGTACCAATCAATGTATGTATGCATATAATAATATATAACTATATTACTAATTAATAAATAAGTTATATATGTTTTCCCAAGCAGTTTTGTATGTGGCGATTCATATGTACGTGTATATTGTGATTGAATATGTACATGATGATTAAGATGCTCAGGTACAATTGATGAATAACGGGAGAGAATGGTGTATGTTTGCGCCGAATTATTATTACTGTATTGGTAGATTTGATTAGAAATCATCAAATATGTTTTTCCTTTTCTAGCAAACGAAACTCGGGGGCTCGTGAGAAAAAGTCGAAACAGGACATTATGTATTATACGCGGTTCGTAGAAGTCCTGATGCGTGCGTGTGCTCAGAAGCCTGCGGCAAAAAAAAAAAAAANAAAAAAAAAAAAAAAAGAAAGAAAGAAAGAAAGAAAAAGAAAAAAAAAGAGCCAGCTCTCGTTGATCCCACGTCATGTATGTATGTATGTATGCTGCTGCTGCTGCTGCTGCCACGTGTCTGTGCTGATCAGCCGCCAAGTGTATATGCTGATTTGCTTCCCTTTTTTCTTTTTTGCTTTGCTTCCTTCTTGAGTGAGAGGAAGGAAAAAAAATAAATAAATCCACGTACAAGCAGCCGCCACGTGGAATATGCTGGTGCTGCCTTTGATGCGCTTTTTTGGTCCTCAACGCGACAATTCATTAGGATGGGGGGGGGGAGGGGGTAATCAAGGGTGAACGGAAAACCGAGAAATAGGAACGATACACAGAACATTAACGAAAACGCTGGCCCTTCGCATGAGGAAAAAAAAAAGAAAAAAGAAAAAAACGAAAATCAGTCGTGGTTTATCAGCTCTCGTTGAATGAAATGTTAATTTAGAAGGAAAAGTGAAATCGTTGTTGAAAATAAATAAATAAATAAATAAATTGTTGAACGACCTGAATATGGTAAGACGTAATCACTAAGCAAGCCCTCTGTGTTTCTTTTGCACTTGCCTCTCTCTCTCTCTCTCTCTCTCTCTCTCTCTCTCTCTCTCTCCCCCCGCAGTTCTGTGAATGAATGTGAGATCGGGGTACACTCCCGGCGGGCTTGGCTCCCAGCGCGCAGGTGAGTAGAGACGAGTTTTTTTCCGACTAGGACACCATGTTGAACTGCCTGAACCAAAGGCAGACAAACCGTGATTTACTGAGTGATTGATTGGTTGATTGAGTGCATAGTTGATTGGCCGATCAACTGGCGCTTCATTTACAGCCATAAAATAAAATAAAATAAAATTCCAGAGGAAGAGGAAGTGAGCAGCAGATCGACGGAGAGAGAGAGAGAGAGAGAGAGAGAGAGAGAGAGAGAGAGAGAGAGAGAGAGAGAGATTTTGTTCCACTAGCAAAGAGGAGTGGATTAAATGCCTGAAACTGGACGTGTGAGATGGAGAGGTGCAGAAAATCGCAATTGATCTGCTTTTCTGTATATCTCCATCAAACACATCCAGATTCATGCGCTCAATCCAATCCCATTTGCTGGTGGGACCTTGCCCCGGTTTGATCTCCCTTCCTTACCTCACCGCTCATGGATAATATAGATTAGTATTTTTTTTATTTTTTTTAATATTGGAAATTTTATGACATACTAAGTATTAAAAGTTAGGGGGTGTCAGTCTGATCCCTTAAATCATTGTTAATCTGATTCCATAGGGGTTTGAACTCATGGTCCGCTGTTTACTAACAGTTACGTACATGTGTGTACCAACCAGTCAGCCACGTGGGCAAGGTTTCTCTCAACTCCTACGACGCGAAGAGAAGCCCTTCAAAAGAGAAAGTAACCAGCCGCCTCCTCCACCAACCCCTCTTCGCCCGTGTCGAGTCCCAAGTATCAGTCCCAAATTCCCAATCAATCGATTTGCCGCGAAGACTGGGACCAGGTCCCACTTGCAATCAATCATTCTGCCGCGAAATCTGACCGGGTCCCAGTGCTATTGGGGTCGTGCTCAAGAGCCAGCTAAACCGGTAGTTGTTCTGGTAGCAGTTGGTGCCAGTTGCGCTGGTAACAGCTGGGACCACTTACCGCGATCCGTAGCAGTTGCCCTGGTAACAGCTGGGACCACTTACCGCGATCGGTAGCAGTTGCGCTGGTAACAGTTGGTACCAGTTCCGTTGGGACCACTTACGGCATTTGTGCCCGTTGAGACCACCTATCTCTGGTAGCAGTTGGTGCTAGTTTCCCTGGTAACTGCTGGGACCACTTACCGCGATTGGTAGCAGATGCCCTGGTAACGGTTGGTACCAGTTCCCTTGGGACCACTTACGGCATTTGTATCTCTGGTAGCAGTTGATGCCAGTTGCCCTGGTAACAGCTGGGACCACTTACCGCGATTGGTAACAGTTGCCCTGGTAACAGTTGTTAACAGTTGGTACCAGTTCCCTTGGGACCACTTACGGCATTTGTGCCAGTTGAGACCACCTAGCTCTGGTAGCAGTTGGTGCCAGTTGCCCTGGTAACTGCTGGGACCACTTACCGCGATTGGTAACAGTTGGTATCAGTTCCCTTGGGACCACTTAGGGCATTTGTGCCAGTTGAGACCACCTAGTACCTACCATGTCTGTACCAGTTGGTACCACAGTTACCATGTCTGTTCTAGTTTTACCAGTTGGTACAAGGTTTTTATGGCCGACGATGGTGCAGATCAGCCGGGGGAATTTGGAAGAAAGGAAGAATCTGGAAAGGTGGGACAATGGATCCTCTGGTTGCTATTTTTAGTACATGGTTTAGGACCGAATACTATAGAGCAGAGATGACGGGCTATGGGCCACGGCATAACTACTTTCTGCAGTGCAAGTACCTGCACAGAGGAGTACTACCCTCGCGAAGGAGTACCTACACAAAGGAGTACTACCCTCACGAAGGAGTACCTACAGAAACTTGACGAGTACTTCCCTCCCTCAGGAAGGAGTACCTATACGAAGTAGTAGTACCCTCACAAAGGAGTACCTGCACAAAGGAGCACTACCCTCACGAAGGAGTACCTACACAGAGGAGTACTCCTGAAGTCATTCTCTAGCGGTGAACAGAGCACGGATCTGCCTACGGCAAGAAGAGTGCCACCGGAGTGCTATGATACAACACCCGGTCATTACATCTGTATTTGGGGGAACTTTCGGTCTAGATACAGCAGCTGTAATGGATGGCAGTAGAGGCCCATCGAGTTCCTCCGTTTGCAAGCAAGGCCTGGTAGTATGCAATTTCCCTGCTGAAGAAGGGAAAATAACTGGTTAGAACCCTAAATCCTGGTCACATACCTTCGACCTCCTTGGACCACCTGTACTTCCCAAAATGATTGGGGATGTACTGCTCTGCTGCACATGGACCAATTCATTCATGTGAAAATGCCTCCGCTCTTTCTGGCGATACCATGCCTCTCAGGGTACTCGTCGTTCAAATGCACATTCCGGGAGTAGCACGGAATACGGAGAAGCTAAAAGTTTTTTGACTGTGTTTTGAGCCATTGCGGCTAATGCTCCTAATATCATGGAAGCAATACTGCAACAAGGTAGCCGTAGGGGAACCTGCGACCCCTTACTATCCACTGTCCGTGTGTCCAAGGACTCTCCAATTTGTGATCATGGCGCTAAAAGACATGGTGATGGCACTACTACAGGACACCGGGTGATGACACTACTACAGGACATGGGGTGATGGCGCTACTACAGGACACGGGGTGCTATCAGCATTTTGTCCACCCAGACTCGAGGCGAACTCTCCAAAGCCGAGTGCCCATGAACCTCTCCGCCAAGGACTCTGCAAAAGATGGCCTTTGCAGGTGGGAGTCTGGGAGACTGTCCAACTGTGGAGAGTGGTGTGGGTATCCAACTCGATTTCCTCAGGGCATGCTCAAACTACCACTCTCCTAAATGTATATGACTGCAGAACCGGATAGACCTGGATGAATCTGACTGCAATCACGTCCAGAGCTTAGTAGAAAAGGTCCTCCGTGTCAGAATGCCCTCATTCCAGTTGGATAGTTAGCGGAGTGCTGCACTACTCTGCAATTTTGGACAGTGGAGCGAGACGCACAGATCGTCTTCAGGTATTCATTTCAGCAGCTAGTACCCAGCCCCAGCCTTGTAGAAATTTGTGGGTTGCCTATTCAGAAACTTTTGCGGCTCGGGCCCGACCACAATGGCTGGCGGCACGAGCCAAAAACGAAAATCAGTGCACCGGTGTTGGTTTGGAAAAGTTGGGCACACAGTGCAGCACCTCTAGGCCCAGGTGGTGGTTTAGACCGCCAGTATGTTTTCCAGCCATTCTTCAAGAGCCGTGCATGGAGCTGCAGCTGCAACTCTCGGGAAGTACTGGGTCGCCATTTCGCTGGATATCCATCCAGGCGAAACCAGGGTCACATGTGAGGCCCATTTTGACTGGATGGATATCCAGCGAAATGGCCATTCCTTCCTGAAAGTTCTGGCTGTATAAGCTGCATATTTGATTGCATACTGGGGTGGCATTTCGCTGGATATCCATCCGGGCGAAACCGGGGGTTGCATGCGAGGCCTGTTTTGTCTGGATGGATATCCAGAGAAATGGTACTTCCTGAAAGTTCTGGTTGTATACAAGCAGCATATTTGATTTCTTGGTGGGAAAACGTACTGGTGGTATAAACAGAACTATTTGCTTTTTGGCTGGTGCTGCCAACCATTTCGCTCCAGTAGCCCGCACAGCCTTGTCAGAGAAAAATGGCTGGGGAAAGTACTTGTGGTTTAAACGGTAGTAAGAGCTGGCCACACCACTGGGCAAGCATGGACAATTGGAATGTATCTGCATAATTTTGGCATTGGCGAGCAGTGCGGCAAGCCCTGTGGATCTCAATTGGAATGTATCTGCAGAATTTTGGCATTGGCGAGCAGTGTGGCAAGCCCTGTGGTTTCAATTGGAATGTATCTGCAGAATTTTGGCATTGGCGAGCAGTGCGGCAAGCCCTGGGGATCTTTCCTTGGAGATTGTTTGTACGGAAGGGCGAGGAAGATCTTCTTTGTTGAGTACTTGTTTAAATTACCAGAACTTTCGCGGCTGGAAATGCACTGTGCACCAAAAGAAAAATGAACTGGCGTGTTTTAGCCAGTGTCACCGGCCATTTTTCTCCGGAGGCTAAGCCTCCGAGAGTTGCTCCGGTATACACGCCGCATATTTGTTTCCACTGCCAGTATGTCACCGCGGTGAAAAAGAGAGCCGTGACGTTTCCACTTGAATGAATGTGGCCAGAGCCGCCAGGCCCGTTCGCGCGTCGCGGCTCATATACGGCCACCACTTTTGGAAGTACACTGATGAAGTACACTGGTGGTTTCTTTGGGGGGAAACACACTGGTGGTTCAAATGTGGGTAGCTATGTAGTGCGGAAGCAGTCGACGAATTATCCCACTACTGGTATTGAAGATGGTCATCCACAGGCACTACCGTCTCCACCCGAATAGACAGCCCAGTCCTTATCGCTGTATCTAGACTGCATGGTTTCCTAAATGCAGCTATAATGACTGGGCGTTCTCCCTAAGTACAGCTATAATGACTGGGCATTCTATTCAGGTGAAGTGGCAAAGACTGTAGTGCACACGGAGCACATTGTAATATCACTTTGGAGTATGTGCCTCGGCGCACCACTCAACATCAACAAACCGGGAAGAAAGGCAGTCGGTGACGAGTCCTCACTATCATAAAACACATCATAAAAATGTGGGTGAGAAAACTCGCAAAAGTGAGCCCTGACCCACCATCACACAACTCGTTGACTTACCAAATCCTTTCCGGTGTCCAGACGGGTGCGCATTTGGTGATTGTGGTGCAGCAACCTGTGTGTGGTGAGAGAACTCGTCGTTCTGGATGGGGAGGGTGCACTGGGTGGCCAAGGTAGCGGTCCAGATCCATATGAACTTTGGGGTGTGTAGCACCATGAAAAATATGAAGATGAACCACAATAAAGAATAGAGTGAAACTTTCACACCGAACCGTACAAGATAGTCCCCTATCATACGGCTCTCCAACTCAACTTACGATTAGGATAGATAGATATTTATGGATATAGGCCCCGTTCTCCACGAAGTGGGCGACGTCGAGTATAGCCTTATTATCAGACTCTTTCTTAGATCTCTTCCCCAATTCAATTAATTGAATGAAATTATTCATTCAATCATGAAATTATTCATTCAATTAAATTACATTGGGGGCACAAGCCTGTCTAGACTGTTGGACTGGAGGCTGGACTGGTCTGGACCGGTCAGGACCTCACCGTTTTAGTCGATGGCTGAGTCAAACATCCAACTGCTGCAGGTGGTAATGAACTGGAACCCTGGATGGAACTCCACTCAAGGGACAAGTCCCAGGCTCCTCACACAGATACTGTAATGAACTGGAATGTTGGATGGAACTCCATCCAGGGGCCAACTCCCACTAGCAGCATTGGGTTTTGCAGAAATCGCGGTGACTTTCCTCAAACTGCACATCTCCACAAGCACGTCCAGATTCAGTTGTGGATGAATCTCAACGCTGTTAGTGGGACTTGGGCCCAGTTGTCCACTGTAGGAAGTCTTCCTTTTCTGGGGCAACTATGCGGTGGTCACAAAAGAAGTTTGTAAATGCATTCCAAACACGGGTTTAGCAGCCCAAATTTGACATGCAGCAGTGCAGTTGCAGCCCGAGTTTCATATGTCCAAATCGGGTGGCACCCGACCTGCAAAATGAAACTGGCAACTGTGACTGAACTACCAACCCAAACTTCCAGACCGTGACCGAACTGCCAACCTGAACTTCAACTGCATTTTGAGCTTCGACCTGAACTTCAACTGCATTTTGAGCTTCGGACCTGACCGGACTGCAGAAACCACGATCCTAATGCATTTAGATAACCCCGACCACGGCATAGTTTTCTCTTCTTTTTCCCTCTTTATTTATCAGAGTCGGGGCTGCGTTTTTTCGCAGCCACCTCTGTTCCCTCTGATCAATAAAAGAGAATGGGAGAAGGGGAAAAAAAAAACACACCTCTGCTCCCTCTGATCAATGAAAGAGAAAGGGTGAGGGAAAGAAAAACAGACATGTTCCCTATGATATGGATGAACTTCTTCCCTGATTCTGTCCTGATTCATTCATGACATCACGGACGTGAGAAAAGCAACGTTTTCCTGTACTTCTTCCAGAGGGGTGTCCTGAGTCATTCATGACATCAGTGACGTGAGCAATGTTTTCCCACTGAATTTCTTCTGTCTGAGGGACAGAGAGGCGGTTGTCAGTGCTGATCTTAGGCCTTCAAAAGGCCACATGGCTCTTGTTCCATTCACTGTTTTGCAGAGTGTGGCCCCATTCGACTAAGGCGCCATCCTACACTCCAAGAAATGAATGGAGAGTCGCCAGAAAGATTCCTCTGATGGGACTCTTCGAGATTGGAGTCCCAGCCAAGATTTCTCCATCCTCACTGGCAAGTGCTCATGAAGGCTTCAGCTTTAATAGGCTTTGTTTGTCAAAAAGAGAATTATGTTCGCATCGCGCCTGGTCGCTGTCAAAGTTGAGAGTAGGTGGAGCGAAGACACAAAAAAGTTGGTTTTTGAGAGGCTGATAACACCTTGCCTGCTCTCCATTCTGGAATGGACTGGAGTGTGATGTTCAACCTCACGCCCTGTCCTGTCCTTTGGTCGGAGTGATAATTTGTGTGGAATAGGCCCTGAAGGACAGAAGGATGGGGTGTGCTAAGGATTTTTGGGAATATTGAGTGTTGGGCCATAGACGGAACTGAAAGTCCCCATGCGTTTACAGTTTTAGTGAGGAAGGACCATGGTCGTGCGGGAAAGAAATGGTGCGCTACTTTCAAATGTTCACTTAATCCGAAAAGTATATTTGCACTTCCATGCAAGCTTCTCGTCGTCTTTTCTAACAGAAGGGCGGAGGTACACACGTGGGATCTTTTTCGAATTAAGTCCCGACGTCGTTCGCTACAGCGTTCAGAATCTGATGTGGATGGTCTCAGCCTGGTCGCTCTTTCCCTGTGCTCGTCCTCGCCATGTGTTTGGTAGCGGAACCCCTTCTCCTGATAACGCTTGGTGCAGCAACAATCGCTGCACAGGGTGTTGGGCCAGCAGGGCGCTACTGGCGTCCACGGGATGACAATAAGTTCGTTAAGGCAATAATAAAGACTACGGGGGAAAGTGGGTATCGATAATGACAAAACCAGTGCCCACGAACTCCGAACACCTCGTCCGCCAATCTTGGCGACGGCTTCTTGTACATCCCACTCGTAGACATGTGTCCTTTCCTCGTTATACGGGCATGTTGCGATGGGGATGCGGGGAGTTGGCACTCAGTCTGTTGGGGCAATCGGTCTACATGGCATAAGCAAACTATGAGTACGTGAATCTACCCAATTGGTTGTTCATTCACAAAAGTAAACAGTTGCAATGCTACGCGCTTTATTGCCTTTCATCCATCCGGCGAACTGATCAAAAAGAAAAGTGTGAGTACGATCCAATCATAGCGACAATCATCATTCATTAAGGGAGCGACAAGCATGCATTCCCATAATCTCAGTGGGATTTTAGCGGAGTTTGCCCAACCGATGCACATGTGCAACAAACCTCACATACACGAATCCTCAGTTGTTCGAGAGACACATCAACAACCGAAGAAGAAAACCGATTAAGATCTCCTGGTGCTTACTAGTCCCTTTAATTTCAACGATGCTTGATCGTGTGAGATCCGATTGAATAACGAGGCTCGATCGTGTGAGACCCGATTGAATAATAGAGGCAAGCGAGATGAAGGAAATCTCGGGTCATTTTGGCATTCATCAGATAGATAAGAGCAAGGGAATGAGAGAGAGAGAGAGAGGGGGATGAAAGCGTAGCTTAACCAAAGAAGAGGACCAAGAAGAGAGGGAGAGAACTGTGGTCATACAGACAATCTTGAGGGGGAGCACTCCGCTATTCGTCGGGGACTTAGCTTCTGAGAACCAAAGGAAGAAGAATCTGAAAATCAAGGCGCACCGGCGTTCTGCTCTCTGATAATGGCCCCTGGCCATGCAACCACTCGTACACACACACTCTTCTCATTCCGGTACTGATGATCATGGCCGCCACGTACCAACCTCCAAACCACAGCGATCGTCACCCCGCCAACTCAGCTTTTGCACCAACTTGCACAGTCGCGACCACCCGGCGCACAACCTTGCATACATTGTCGTTGGCTTGTCAGGACTTTGACTCCCTACTTGCACATCACCTAGCCACGACTTCCCTAGACCTGGCAGATGGGTTGAGAGAGAGTTTTTCGGACACGCTTGCGGGTTTTATAATTGCAAAGAGGGAGATAAAAGATGGGAGGGAATGAGGCGTGGTACGAGGAGGTGAAGCGAGAGTTTGCGGTAATCGCCTGGGGAAAGCTATATCGATCCTCGAGAGTCTTTCGCAGCCAATCAGATTGTAGCGTCCTCCTTACATGACATCGCCTGACGGCTTCGAATACCCAAGCGGGAGATCGGTAGGGAGTTCTTGTATGGGGATGAAGGTGGGAAGGAGGAGAGCGCTATGAGAAGCGTGGAGCGGGACCAAGATTCAGACGAGGAGGAGTGGGGGCAAAGCGCGAAGGGGGAGGGGATGGAAAACAGTCACGGGTGAAGGAGGGAAGGCGCAAAGATGAGAAGGGTGAAGACAGCATGGGTCGTAGTGGGAACCGGGGAAAGCATGCATGCATGGCACTTGGTGCAGAAAAGAAAAAGGCACTGAAACAATCACGTTTCGTCCATCCTAGTTCTAAAATTGTTTCAAGATTGAAAAATTCAAAACCAACCTTAGCACACAGAATTGAGCACGAAAAACGGCTATCTAGCTTCCTACAGAAAATTCACAGATCTTTCAGGGGCGAGTGTGGGAACATTCACTTGCAAGAACACGTCAGCGGGAAGAATGCCCATAATTTCCAAAGTTCGCAACTGCCAAACAAAATTCCTAGTGCGCTCGCTAAGGCACAAGTTATTCCTACTTAGATGTGTGGATTGCCGAAAGGAAATTGCAAAGAAATCCAAAGAAACATTGTTGTAGACGTGAGAGGGCCTGGTTGTCCTGCGATTCTGTGCACGGAGGGGATAGCAAAAAGGAAGGGGTACCCAAAAAAGCCCAAGAGAAATCCGAAGAGTAGGAATAACAAAAACTCAGGGCTTCCGAAGATTGTTCGGTTACAGAAACAGGTACGTCACAGGAGGGAGACCCAATCTCTTTTCGTTCTGAGAGACATACTAGTATTCATCAGTGCATATCTCAGGCCTTAAACCACCAGTACTTTCAACAGCCAAGTTTGTATGATGTGGCCATGATTGCACCACATCTTTTGGAGCTCAGCAGTGCAGGCGGTAATGTCCGGTGGCGCCAGCCAAAAGAAGGAAAAAGAAAATTCCGGACCCATTTTTGTTTTGGCGCACAGCTGAAATCCACTTCAGGGAAAGGAGGCCTCGAAGTACCAGTGGTTTTATACAATAGGTCGTTCATCCGTTTGTCGATGAACTTCCTCTTCCTTTACATCCCCCTTTTCTTCTTTTTGTTTCCTGCCTTCCCCGCACAGACACACAAACAACACCAAACCTTCCAGAACAAGGTCAATCCCAAACACATTTTTTTTCCAATCCCGAAGCTCACACTTCAAAGACAATTATTCTCCTTTTCGTGACTTCACACTCCAGTGGGCACTGCAACGTTCCTTTCTTTGCCATCATTTGTCTCCACCTTTTAGTGAACCTTCGGTGTACCACACTTCGAAGACAATCATTCTCCTTTCCGAGACTTCACACTCTGGTGGGCACTGCAACCTTCCTTTCTTTGCCATTATTCGTCTCCACCTTTTAGTGCACCTTCGGTGTACCCGCTTTTCATGACTTGACACTCGAATAATCACTTGGAACCTTCTTCACCTGCTGTGTGCTCAACGTTTCACTGGCATGGCTTGAAACTCCAATAGGCACTTCAACAACCTTCCTCTCTTTGCCGCCATTGGTTCCCGCCTTTTATTCGACCTGCAGTGTGCTCCCCTCCTCGATCATCCTTCCACTTGCGCCTGCATCTCAGATACTTATGATTCTTAGGGATCTGCCATCTGGGAAGCAATACAAACTGACCTCTCTCTCTCTCTCTCTCTCTCTCTCTCTCTCTCTCTCTCTCTCTCTCTCTCTNCTCTCTCTCTCTCTCTCTCTCTGTGTGTGTGTGTGTGTGTGTGTGTGCGGAAGAAAAAAGGGTGCGTTCCTCAAGTCTAACTGTGGTGATTAAGGCACGTTAGTGGATTTTCCGAGTTTAGAGGTCGGATATTATGAAAGATTTAGGTGCAAGATACTCTCTGTGAGGTGGTCAGATGGGTGTAGATGGGAAACGAAAGGTACAGGCATGAAGAAGCAAAGTGACCATTGACCGCGTGAAATTCTCAGTTGCTGCTCGTGTAGAGGGAACGCTGGAAGAGAAAACCATGAGAGAACACTCAGTCGCTGTCTACACTGCAGGCAGCTTCCACATACTCCCCTGGTCCGGATGTTGATCTCTTTTCTTTTCCCCTTCTTATATTGGGGTCCACACTCAGTTGATGTCTACACTGCAGGCAGCTTCCACATGCTCCCCTGGTCTGGATGTTGATCTCTTTTCTTTTCTCCTTCTGTTTTTTGGCGGCTCATCGTGATGAAAGTCCAGACATGAAGAACCCCAGTGCTAAGGCCCTGATTCCACCACCAGGTTCAATATACTCACCAACGAAATCCGCCGAATGGCCAAGTCCACCAGAGCCCTCTTTTTCGGAGGGTCAGCTGGAGTGAGTGCAGACTTCGGTGACGAAGCTCGCCTCTGTCATTATTGGTGAGTAAACTTTAAGTTGGAGGGACATTCCAACTTAGGGGCTCGTTCGACACTCCTCGGGTGCGTAAAATCCCCGAGGAATTGTTCGTTCCACCTATCCTCGGGGATGCAGTCGGTAAAAAAAAAAAAGTTAAAACATGCAGAAGGAAGTTCCTTGGGCTCCGAGGATTCCCCAGCCATTTCTTCCTTTTGCCCAAGAAGGTCCCTTGGGCAAAAGGAATCCGCGTGCACATGGGTAGAGAGACGTTACAACCGAGAATCTGGATCGTGGCGGCACCCTATTGGCTGAATGCCTCAAGCAATTTTTTTTTTTTTTCTCTTTTCTTCTTTTTTTTCTGACATCGCTCCGAGGAAACGTCCTGGGGCGACATCCCCGAGGACAGGTGGAACGAAGGGCCCAATGTTCTCTCTGGTGCAGTACCTTTCCTTGGGATGTATCTGGCTGGCGCTCATGCCCAGGTCCGGCCTCCTGTTAACCGGTGGGCAATTTTTGTTTTGCCTGGGAAAGGTACTGGCGGTTTACAACTGACAGGCAGGATTTTTTTAACCCTCTCTCTTTTTTCTTTTTTTCTTTTTTTCTTTTTTCTTTTTTCTTTTTTTCTTCTGCAAGGCCTCAATCCCGGTGCTGGTAAGAGAACCACCAGAATTGAGGCTTTGGCTGTAGGGCTTCTCCATATATTGGTGGGGAGCGACACCTGCTGGGAACGGGTTCCAGCGTCCCTTGGATACATGATCTCAGTTCAGTGTTTCTCGGGACTGTGGCCATTTCAGTTCCATACTTGGAGTCTGCCACCGTCTTTCCCTTCCTCTTTTTTCTTGTCTTTCCCTTATAAAGGGCTTATCCAGAAAAGTTATGCAAAGAAGCTTTCTATGGGCCTCCCTCCTCCTCCCTTGTGTTGTGCTGGTGAGGGTCCAGGGTTAGGGATATATGAAGCGAGGACCACTGCAGGGCCCACCGAGGGTAGGTTCATGGTAGGAAAGCATGAACCTAGCTGCCAACATGGCCGCGTGCTTGCCTTCACATCATGAACCTAGCACCAGTGTGGCCTCGTCCTATATATCTCCTACGCATCCAGATTCATGTTCAAGGGATCAACAGTTATGGAATGTAGCCTGCCACTGTCTCCTCTCTCTTCTTTTTTTTTTTTTTGTGTGTGTGTGTGTGTGTGTGTTTTGTTTCTTTGCCACTTTTGGTGGTGGCGGTCCCACCACTGCCGCGTCCCGTGAGAGGTACCACTGTCTGAATTTACCAGGGGCGAGGTCCCACTAGCAAAGGGGATTGGATTAAGCTCCTGAATGTGGACGTGTTTTAAGCAAAGATGCGGAAAAGCAGTTCAATCTCGATTTTCTGCACCTTCCTTCAAACACGTACGGATTCAGGCGCAGTGCGATCTTGATTTTCTGCACCTTCCCACAAACAAGTCCGGATCCAGGCGTTCTTTCCAATCCTCTTTGCTAGTGGGACCTCGCCCCCAGGGTATGTATCCACACGTGTAGGGGTAGGCATTATGTTCTGCTATTTTCCTCTCTCTCTCTCTCTCTCTCTCTCTCTCTCTCTCTCTCTTTGAACTGATCAGAACAGATATTGCACTTTTTTTTCTTTTTTTTTCAAGACCATTCAGTCACTGATCTGCACGCCGGATCACGTCGTAAGAGCAGCAACCTGTGTGGGAGTTGCAGGCACTACAAGTGGCAGCAGTTCGGAAGCCATCCTTGGGGCACACACACTGTGGTATGACGTTCGATGTTAAACTACCAGTAGCTCCCATCCTCTTTTCTTCAGCTGGGACTTTGCCTTTCCCTTGCATCCCAAGGGGACAAGGCCTCTCCTCAGTTACTTGTAGCCACCTGCCATTTTGGTGCAGGAGTGCACACTGAGGGTACCGCCGAAACTCGTGTTATTATCAAGGAATGCGGGTGTACACTGGCATTTATCTAAGTGCAATTAATGCACACTCTTTTTTGTCCCCATCTTTTTTTACCTCTTCTTTCTGATAGGCATATTTTTTTATATTTTTTTTTCTCAATGCACAGACACTTCAGACAGCCTGCAGAAAAGGGAAGCGACAATTGCTGCCCAAAAGGAGATTTCAAATTGCACCTTTTTTTTCTCTTTTTTAAAGTTTTTTTCAATGCCGCAGCTGCCCTCGGGGGATCTCCTGGTATTTGAAAAGATACAGACTATTACAGAGAAGATGAGCCTCACATCATGGCCTGCTGTAAAAAAGATGGAAGCAAAAAAAAAAAAAAAAAAAAAAAAAAAAAAAAAAAAAAAAAAAAAAAAAANAAGGGAAGCTAAAAAGCCAAATTATTACTGGTAAGTAATTTAGGCAATGCCAGGGCATACTCGCACCAGGTCTCTTTTGAATGAGCTATGGTCGTATTTGTCCGCCGAATTCATGTCAGTGCGTGCGTCTGTAATTGCAGTCAGATACATCCAGGAAAGTCCTATGTCTTCACCCGCATAGAACGCCTGTCATTATTTCTGCATACCTTATCTGATTTAGGTAGTGAAAGACGGCAGTGCACCCCCAAGCCTCTTTTTGTCGAGGCGGATGCTACCTGCGGGACAAGCTTTGCCGACACAGCAGCTCTATGCTTTCCACCCTCCCCCCTTTCGGCTCGCACTGCCAGCCATTTTGGTCCGGTAGGCCCGACCCTCCGGACTCTCCGAACGAGCCGATTTTGATTCTGAAGTTTGCCCGGGCCATGTACTAGTGTTATAGCTATAGTGCACCACTACTACTTCCTCAGGTTGTTTTCAAAAAAAAAAAAAAAAAAAAAAAAAAAAAGCCGTAGTGATCGGGCGTTCTATTTGGGGAAGATGGGTGTGAGTATAGGCCCTCAAAAGACACAGAAAAAAAAAGGTAGCTGGACGTGTCTCTGAAGTTTTTGGCATAGATCTAACTCATTGGCCCCTGCGTGATGTCCGAATAGAACACAGCGGCCACCGACATTACGCGCTTCCGACGACATTTACTGGAGAAACAGCAGAAAATATTTCCAAAGAAAGAAGATAAACCCCACAGCCATCATGGCACACCATACAGCCCATCGATTTTGAGTAACTTCTGCTGGTTTCTCCGGCCGTATTCTTTCCCTTTTATTCTTTCCCTTCATCCTTTCCTTTGGTTCTCGACAATCGTTTCGGCGCAGGTGCACCGCTTGCCATTTGCCGGAATCTTGAATTCACCGACTGGCCTAGCTCAGTTGGTACATCCAGGAAATGTTGAAATATACAGACAGACCTCAGTTCGAATCCCGATGGACTCAGATGAAGGGAATGAAACGATTCTGAATTACCTTTACCTGGGGGCGGTGAATTCAGTGATGATATCTCAAGGGGACGGGGAGTTGCATCCAGATGCATTATTCCAAATGTTGGCGGATGGCACGTGGTTGAAGGCAACGCTTTATCGCCTCTCGAACACTGTTTGTCCTTGCTCAGGGCATGCTCACACTGGGACGAATCTGGGTGACTGAGGCGAGATATGTCTTATTTCAAGTCCTAGTGTGAGTATGCTCTCAAAGGCCGTCCAATGCCCTCACATGGGTAGCAGCTTTGCCATTCTCTGCCCTGTGCTTTCTTCATCTACATCTACATCTACATCTGGACCTGGACCTGGACCTGGATCTCTATCTGTCCTCGAAAGTTCTCTGCTGGTGCCGTCGTTCCCTCCCTCTTCATCACCTAACGTCCCCTCCCTGTTCTTCTTCTGAAAGCAGCCTCCCTGTTTTCTAAGTGCGACAGCAGCATCATTGACGCAGTAGCATGGAACTGTTCAGCGCACCCCAGATAAGTCTTGGCCCTTGGGTTGTTTTTCTCCATCCGAAGCCAGGCTTCTTTCTCTTTTGTTTTGTTTTGCCGAAGGCGGGTTTCTTGATTAACAGTTAATTACAAGGGTGTAGGAGTCGGCCACATCTGAGATGGGTGAAAAGCATCTTTAAAAATGCAAAGAAAAGAAAAAAAAAAATTCAAAAATCTTAAACCACAAGTGCATTTCCTAGCCGTTTCTTCAAAGTTGCGGCTTGCGAGCTGCCGTAACTTTCTCGGCTTGGCTGAGCAACATGGCCGGCGGTGGCACCCAGGAGGCCCGGGGGCGCACCAGCCCCAGAGAAAAGTGCCTCGCCACCGCAGGCCAAGCCCCACTACAGTAGTAATGAGGTAAGCTCCTGTTGCTAGTGGGGGGACCTGGCCCCAGGGCTTTGAATAATGTCGATTCTGACCCCTCCACTTGAGCGAATGTTTATTGCACAGTGAATCTATGGTGGGCCTTCCTCCACTTCTTCTTTTTTTTGGACCACATCTTCCAAAAACAAGTTGAGGGGCTGTGCTAATCTTCTGTGTATCGTCCCAATTTTAGTGGATGTCCTGAAGGACAGTCCTCCACGTCTCACCAGACGTGCGAAAGTGGTGTCTGATCATATCAGCACCCTAGCAGCCGCTCGGGCTGTTTCTTAAAAAAAAAAAAAAAAAAAAAAAAAAAAACAGAGAATCGATCTTTTCCTAGAACATGGGAAGATACACTGTCATAATATTTTGTATTTTGTTCATATGGGGCGAGTAGTGGAGCCACACGCTACGATGTAAGCCACTAGTGCAACCCCCTGGGCATCTGAAACTCGTGCTCATGCCAATGGTGTCCCCCACTTCGATACGCACACGATGGGATAATCGTATTGGTTCCGACGAAATGGGCTCAGTTGCTCTGGTGTTGATAGGAGTTGTGAACTCGTGCTTGCGTACCGCCTCTGCAAAGCAGAATTGCATGTCATGGCAAACACCTGGTGTGTCTCGCGGGGTCCACCAACTTGGGTTGCTTTCAGATTCCACTTTGGGTATCCTGAGTCCGCCAGCCAGGTTCAAGACAGTTTCCACCTTGCGTGTCCCCTCCAGGTTCCCCACCCAGGTTTTTCCTTGGGTCTCTGGTTCCACCCAGGTTTTTCCTTGGGTCTCTGCCAGGTTGCAGTCAAGGTTCACCACGGGTCGAGGGTTAAAACTGGGGTGAGAAGGGGGGGAAAAAAGGGAGGTGGTTCGAACTTGGGTTCCAAAAAGATGGATTGAACTGAGCACCAAACATTCCTGCAATCAAAAGTGCATTGATGTTTCATCTGGGTTCCAACCCACGGCCTTCACCCGAAGCGAACGCTAGCTGTACTTTGGGCGACTTTCAGTCCAGATGCAGCGATTAAGGACTGGGGGTTCACTTCCCGTGAAGACAGTAGGCCCTTGCCCAGTCAGGCCACTCGGGCAACCAAGGGCAACCAAGGGCTTGGTTGCCCAAGCGGCCGGGTGGACAGCCAAGGCACCATGCAATTCAGAAGTATTGTTTCATTCATCCGGTTCCATCATGTGGATTTGAACCAGGGTCTGTATTTCAGCACTCGTTGGGTGTACCAACTGAGCTAGGGTCATCGGTACTCCAATATGTGGATTTCTGTCTGAGACTACTAGGGAAGTTTCCAACATGCATTTCGTTCCTGTCTCATGAGTGGCAGCTACCGTCTTCACCCTAAAAGAACACCACTGGGTCATTAAAGCTGTGTATTTGTGCAACCTTCCAGTCCAGGTACAGCAATGATGACTGGGATTCTATTTTAGCGCAGACTGTCGCTTCTGTTTGGGTTCCAACTACAAGTTACCCGCACACACACACACACACACACACACACACACACGCACACACACACACACACACGCACACACACACCCGCACACAGACACACACACACACACACACACACAACTACAGTATGTGCACTGGGGTTCCTGCCGTGTTTGTGGTCAGCTTCCGACAACACACACCTGCTTCCAGAGCTTTCAGGTAGGTTTCGAGCCTCACTCCACTACTCTCCACATGCACAAAAGACAAAATAGGTTCGCATCTTTCCATGTTATAGTGCGAGGTTCAGTCTCATTTTGCATGTTTGGAGAGTTGGGAGTGGGGCACTTTAAACCACCACTACATGCCAGCTATCGGCCGGGGGGCCTTTCGGGCGGTTGCCCACTGCCGATTCATTTTATCTACGGTGCTCAACCTCCTAAATTTCCGCAGATGCTCAAAGCAGGTTCTCCAGCTGCCTTGGGCCATGGACTGGTGGTTTAGCACAAGTGCAATTGAATGCCCAGTACGTAGACATGTACGGGGGACCCTTTCGGCGGTCCCCACGCATCTGTAGTTCCTTGCAAAAGGTGAAAAGCAAGGTTTCCTACCAACAACCATCTTCCCCCCGAACACAGCGCACCCTCATTATGAATGTATACGGGCGAGATTTCCGCTCCAATACACTCAAAAGGACGGTGAGTTGTGTTCGGGGGAAGAAGGCAACCCTGAAGAGAGGAAGTTGTAATCCTCCTCCCCTCCCCTCCCCCGGACCCCCGTCCCCCAGCCCAAACCCTTGGGGCACACCGGCATGTCCACTTCCCCATCCCTACCTACACCACCCACACCCCGAAAAAAGGGAAAAAAAAGATTATGCTTCCGTTGTCAACAAGGCAGACAAACTGTTAGGGTCGGACCCCACAGGCTGGCAGCCTGGAAAGGGATCTGGCAGGAGTTGGCGGCGTGAGGCCTCCACAAACGGAGAGTGAGTAGAACAGGGGACCCCACTGCCACCGCAGAAATGTGGCCCCTGCAGACCCCGCACTGTCCCAAACAGGAAAGTTGAGCCCGAAGTCCCCCGAAAAGGAAAGCCTGCTTGTTTTGTTTGTGTTCCTGGGTGCACGTGCGTAGGCATGTGGCACATTCGGTGTGCACCACAGTGTGACACTGTGGGTGACGCTGTGGCACGAATGGGTGATGGTGCGCAACACCACGAGAAGAGTACTGTCGGGGGTGGTGGGGGGCTAGGAAACAGGATAGGGAGGTAGTAGCGGGCGGGAGGAGCGGAGACATTGGCGACAAGTGGGAAGACCGACTGTTGTTTGTTTCGTTGCCCGCATTCAGTGGGTCAGTCGGCGTAATGTGGCAGCCATGGCTGTCCTCGAGGGGGCTTCTACTCCGCCACTCCTCGAGGTGGAGGGTTTTACAGGCAGTCTGGCCATGGTCTGGGTATGGGGCTTTAGAGCGCCCTGCGGAGCAATAAGGAGGTCGCCGCCGCAATCATCAAGAAATATGGGAATGTGTTAGCTTTTCGGGAAGGTCGTCGCGTACAAGAAGTCATGGACGCCTTCGAACGTAAGGGTTTCCCTGGCTGTGTGGATGCAATCGATTGCACACATCTATGCATAGAGAAGCCGAAGGAGCATGCTGCTTGCTACTACCACCGGACAGGGCAGTTCTCTATCATTGCGCAGATCGACCGCCGCATTCTTGATGTCTATGTTAGCTGTCCCGGATCCTGCCATGACATTCGAGCACTCAAACTGTCCACCCTCACTATCGACTGCGACAATGGCGTGGGTATCTTGCACGGAGAGCCAGCCACATGCTGGCATCTCCCTGCTGGGCTGTCGGCCGCAACAATACACACTTCCTACTTGACCTGGGATCTCCTGCTGGGCTGTCGGACCTAATCTAATCCGACAGTATTACGAGAGCACCTGCAGTCCTGGTGAAGTGGTCGACATGAAGAAAGCATGTTGCGCATGCTGCCGCAGCAGCTGCTCCAAGGCCTGGGCAGTCAGTATAGCTGTATTTGGGGCATGTTGACAGTGACAAGAGGCATTCTATTAAGAGGCTAGAGCAGAGGCAGTGCTGAACAAACAAAAGGTGCATCGTCGCCCTAGTGCAGATAAAATTTCCAATGGCCTCCAACAGTCAAAACGTGTGGACGAGGTGAACTACTGGTCCCAAAAGAAAGCACTGCTGCTGGGACATAAGAACCTGGAACAGACATCAGACCAGATGAAACAAACGGCGAATCCTCCGAAAGGACACTATCCCAGACGAGATTAAACGGGAACAGAAATCAGAAAATGGCGGGAAAGGCTCCGAGTACCAGAGAAACGCAGTAATCCATGGAATATGAAATAGAAATATGTTGAAAGAATCCACAGTCGATGTGGCTGAATGGCAAACCGCTACACACATGGAACTAGTGTTCACTGTTCTTGACCAGCAGAAGAGTCCAAATCCCTCTAGAATCACAGTTGGATACAATCAGGGCATACTCACCCTAGCTCTTTCTAAGTGTATCCGAGTGCGCAATGAGGACTGCACCTGGATGTATCTGACTGCAATCGCGTCTAAGCACATAGTGAATGAAGTTCTGGTGTGAGTAAAGATCCGAGTGAGTAAAGCACCGAGTGAAGGAAGCAAACGGAACACACAAACACCTCTCAGGCTGCCTGAAATAATGCAGAGTAATGCAAAGAGTGGCCACCTGCAAATGAGGTGTGCATCCATCCACAGATTCCATACCCATGGTGGAAAGAAGGTCCGCGGTGTGCAGGGCCCAGGGCCCATAATCAGAGATGTGACCATGGCAAAAACCCCTGATCCTGGAAAGTTGGTACGAGGGACAAGTCCAGCTAGATTTGATGGCTGCACCGCTGAGAAGCACTCGCCTGCTGCTGCCCTGAGATACGCTCTCCCATCTCAGCATATCAACTACTCATGCTCCAATAATATCCATGGCGCCCGTGCGGCTGAACAGTACACCCATGAACCGTTGATAAACAGACCTCAGTTTGAATCCAGACGGAATCAGATAACTCTGAATTTACCTGGGGCTGGTTAGTTCTATAATGGTATCTCAAGGGCTGTCACCCTCTTCTCCCTCCCTCTCTGCCTACGGTTTTTCCAGGCAATGCTGTTTGACGATATATATTGTCACACTGTGAATTGGAGCCAAAGGCGGTATCCGATTGAACTCCAGTCCACAACGAATTCACACGTTCCCAGTCACGCATGCAAATTGCAGAGTAGACTGGAAGGAGGCAAATCCACACAAAACCAGAGAGAAGATATGCACAGCGGAAGCTCAAAACACACAGAGAATTGAAAACCCAATTTTAGAGCAGGAGCGCACCAACAACGGACGGGCAGAGTTTCCCCAGCCAACGAAAAGAGTGAAAAGACCCGAACCAAATTTCATGCCTGCTACTTCTACCCTCTGCCTAGACCTGCAAAGGCAACAGCCCAAGACTCTTCTGTATCTAGATGGAAACAGGGGAAAGGGGGACCTAGACGTATGACAAGGCAAAAGGGAAAGGCCGACTGGCCTGTGACTACCAAACAGAGACTACTTGTGACAGACGCAGGGGTCAAGTCCCATAGGGCTCAACACTCGCAAACAAAACACACAGGTTGCAGGTCACGGGATCAAGTCCTGCAAGGCTCAAAACAAGAAAACAAACTACAACAAAGTCAAACACTCAAGTGTACGGCCCCACTGGGAAACTGCGATTTATTGCAAAAAGACAAAACAAGAAAAGGAAAAGAACTTTAAAGAAGTAAGGAGGAAAAGCCCCACCTGTTCGTCACCTCTTACATACACAAGGCTAGCCACATGGATGACAGGCTGAATGCTGGCTGCCCCCCATCCACGTGTGGCAAAGAGGGAAAGAAAAGGAGGAGGAGACCAGGCCTGACAGAGGCAAGAGAAGGAGAAAAGAATCCAATCAGAGATCAAAGAAAAGACTTAAAAGGAAGAGGAAGGCTTATTAGTCAATTTTTTCTTTCTTCTTTCTTCACCTCCATATCTGTTCTTCAACTCCACATCTGTTGATAGTATCGAAAGCTTTATCTATTCTACAATAATTAATGTTGCTCCTGGCCGACCTGCTTAATTCTATTGACCAGTCGGGAAGAGGAGCCCCCACCCCACTCCCCCCACTCCACCCCACCCCACCCCACCCTACCCCGGCAAATAGGACAGGCATGCTGAGGAGGATGACGTGGATGTTCACAAGGGTACCCAAGGAGAGCTGCGCCAGCACAGCATTCAGCAGGACGGCTACCTAGCACGGACCATCCCATCAAAACAGTCCTGACTGACAAAGGACATGCCGTCCACGTGTCAAAAAAAAACCCAGCAGGACATTCATCACAGTGCCGCATCATGCAGTCCTCATAGCGTCCTTGTGCACAAAAGGGACAACCACTATCTGGCTGATATGGATGTCTGAGCAATCAATCCATCAATCAACCTGCAGCAGCAGGCACAACCTTTTTGTTGCAACTCTGTTATAGTACTTAGGCTGCCAGTTGACACCATTATTCGCCTGTCCGAGAAATACTATATACTGCCGTCTTCACCGAGCGGCCAGTATTGCTCTCTCTCTTTGAACTGAAAGATAACCCAGAAACCACTGTATTGACAGTATGTTGTGTTCAGATGAAGAAAGAGGATGCACTTTCAAAGAAATGCCCCACGCCTGTACTGTAGATAAGTCTCTTCGGTAATCAAAAAAAAAAAAAAAAAAACTGTCAGAAAAAGTTGTCCGTTCACAATTTTGTTCGATGTGGATCAGTTCTCTTCTGCAGGGGAGGAGGAAAGGAGGGGTGAGATTTCACTACAGTGAAAAATTTCAGGGTCCACATCGGTTCCATAGCGAAAGTGTGGGGTGAACATTTCTCTCTGGTTGACAATGTGGCAATTCAAGAAAAACTCCGCGGCAGAAGAGAAAACCGTCTTCTCTCTTTCTCGGGTCTCGACTCTTCAATTGCGTAGAAATTCTACTTTCATATCTAACTAGTCAAAGCACACATGACCAATCTACTCAACATGAAGAAAACTTTGAAATCCCTCTCTCTCTCTCTCTCTCTCTCTCTCATGCGCGCGCGCGCATGGCAGCTTCCCCACCATAAATGTCTATAATGACCTTGCGCCGCTCTTTGGCCAACGATGGTAAGGTCACACTCGAGATCAACCGCCTTCCTTCCAGACCGACTTTTGTTTTATAAGGCCAGGGTGTTGTAGACTGTTTCTGAAACCACAACAAGTATCTATCTACAGTCAGCTATGGGACGCAGCCAATCCTACATTGGAGGATCCCCCTCAGACCCCGCCAACCCTTACTGCAGGTTCCCCAACGACCTCCTCCTACACCAGAGTCAGTCTGCTAACACCCCTCCTTCTGAGATCCCTTAAGACAATCCCCTACCAACGACCTCCTCCTACACCNCCCTTAAGACAATCCCCTACCAACGACCTCCTCCTACACCAGAGTCAGTCTGCTAACACCCCTCCTTCTGAGATCCCTTAAGACAATCCCCTACCTACTGTAGTAGGTTCGGCACCGATAACTTCCAGCAGAGTGCGTTCCACCTTGCTGAAAGGCTGCAATCTTTCTTTATTGGCACCGCAACTTCAGCAAGGGGTGAATATTCTTGGCACCAAAACTCAGCAGCAGGGAAGACACCATGGCAGAGCACAAAATTTCAGCAAGAGGGAAATCTTGGCACCAGAAAAGTCAAACTCCTTATCTGAAAGATGTGACAACAGGGAAGAAGCCTTGTCGCACACAAAGGCATATAGGTGTGAAATACTTCATATGCTGAGTGTCTTGCAACTCCCACCCTTCTCCTTGAAAACAAACACGTAGGTGGAGCGACACCCTCCATCCTACAATCTGCAACCTCATTCCTCATCAGCAGACAGGAGGCCCCAGCCACCAGAAGCAGACAGGAACACCAGGAGTCGATTTCCTGGAACAGGTTTAGGGCCAGATCCCACTGGCAAAGAGTATTGGAATAAGCCTCTGAATCTGGACGTGTTTGTGGAGAGCTGCAAACAATTGTGATGCAACTGCTTCTCTGCATCTCCGTTCGCAACACGTCCAGATTCAGCCACTCACTTATTCCAATCGTCTTTATCAGTGGGATCTGCCCCCCTTAGTACCAATAACAATAAGAAGACGTGCGTCCGCAAGGAGAGTCGAGCTATGAGCGGCATGGGCATGTGCAGTTACAAGTGTGGTGTGAAAACCAATATTCTGCCCCGGGCACGACAAGAAAAGAGTAGAGAGCTCGCAGGAGAAAGGGGGACAGAATATTGGTCTGGCCCATCCACGAAGTGCGGCAGGAAGTACACAATAAGAGCACAGCACAGCTGGAAATACGACAGACGACCCCCCCTGGAAATACGACAGTCGACCCCCCCGCAGGTTATCAAGACTGCATAGAGAGAACGGGAGAGTGAGAGAGCAGAGTGGGAGAGAGAGGGGGAGAGATGAATGAGGAGGAGATGATGGAGAGAGAGTATACTCCTTGTTGAAAAATAAATCTGACAAAGAAGTTTGCAGAAGCGCAAAGATGGATTTCATACGGAGCAGGACCCCCCAATAGAACGCCTTGTCATCATATAGCTGTATTCGGCCCCCAACTTTTACCGTCTTCTAGTCACAATTCGCCGGGCCTTCTCCTCAGGGTAAGACGGTTATCCCTGAGAGAGAGAGAGAGAGAGAGAGAGAACAACACACACATCGCCGCTGACAAAGTGCGAATAGCAGAAAATCTCTCTACACCTCTCCCCTTCCGCCCCCTCTCCAAGTGCTGTAGGACAGTCCATCGTGACGATCCACCACCAATCTTTTCGTCCACCCCTGGAAATACGACAGTCTATTCGTGTCTGTCAAATTTCTATACACGTGATTGTGATCGGTGCGTGTACACTTCGTAAACAGTCCACGCGACATTTGATTGTCAGATCGAAATGGTTGTATATATATCCCATATAAACACAGCACCCTTTTCCTTTTCCTTTTCCTTCTCCTTGCGGTACAATGAACAGGTGCAATTCACACCAGTAGGATAATCAAAAGAGGAGAGTACCACCCCCCCCCCCCCATATGGAGGCTGGATATCCCAGCCGCAGAAAGATCCACAGCCCATCTGGATAAAACCAGGTGACCTACTACGCAGGTGATTATCAAACGTCTATCATCCACCCTCGTCCAATCACCTCGACGAAAAAAAGGCCGTCACATCTCAAACAATGGAACACAAGCCCCAACGGCAGAAAGTTACGACGCTCTGAATGGCAGACATCTTCCCGTGAAGACATGGATGGAGGGACACACGGCATTCATAAAAAGGTAGACAAATGTGCAGCAAACAAGCGCATAAAACGAGTAGCATGTACGAGAGAGAGAGAGAGAGAGAGAGAGAGAGAGAAGCATGAGAGAGAAAACGCGTAGCATGTGTACTAGAGTGCGAGAGAGAGAGAGAGAGAGAGAAGCATGAGAGAGAGAGAGAGCATGAGAGAGAGAAGGATGAGAGAGACAGAAGCATGAGAGAGCGAGAGACAGAAGCATGAGAGAGAGAGAGACAGAAGCATGAGAGAGAGAGAGAGCTCCGCCACGTCTGCCAATGGTCCAGTGGGAAGGCAAAAAAACAAACCGAGTTGTTTGATCGGAGGCTGGAGTTACCTTTTGTGAACATTTACTAGATGCTAGTATCCAGATTCCGACCGACCGATGTTTCGCAGAAAACCACTCTCACTTGACGGTCACCATCATCATACTGTCGTGGCACCTAGAGGTGCAAAAGCATCAGGGGTTACAAAAGGACGTCCCAAAGAGTCCGCGTCACACACATCCCAGCAGCGACTTGTACGGCACTTGTATGGCACGAAGAGGACAAAAGCGACGACACGATTGGAGGCAACTGGGATAGATGTATATAAGCACAAGTTCCTGCGCCGCGAAGGAAACAAGGCCAAGCGAGTTCTCGGGCGACGTGGGAGAGTCTCCGAACCCGGGGGCACGCACGGCGGGAAAGGGAAAACGCTAGGAACAAGAGGAGGCGAGAAGGGGAAAATACCATCAGAAACTGCTTTCAGATTGTAGAGAGAGGCGAAACCGCAGAAGAAGAAAGAGCGAAGAAGATGAATTGATGATGGCGGCGTGGTGAATAGACCGTTTGTGAGGCGAGAATTTAAAGCGGGTAAGGCGAGAGAATTGAAAAACAAAGAAAGCAAGGGGTGCGAAAGATGCAGAGAAGTTATGAAGGAGAGAGAGAGAGAGAGAGAGAGAAGCGGTCATGGGGAACGGGGCAGAGAGAGACATACAGAGCTGAGCTACCCTCGATAAGAGGGAAAGGCACAAGAGCGAAGAAGAAGACAGGATGGCGCGTCACAAGAGCAAAGAAGAAGAGAGGATGCACGAGCGAAGAAGAAGAGACGATGGCGCGTCACAAGAGCGAAGAAGAAGAGAGGATGGCACGTCACACGAGCCAAGAAGAAGACATGATGGCGCGGGAGATATAGAAGAGGGGGGGGTAGAGAGAGAGAGAGAGAGAGAGAGAGAGAGAGCTTCCGAAATAGAAATTTAAATCTCCTACACTTCATCAGTAACACAAATGATAGCGGTAGGTAGGATAGACAATAACGTAGAGAGAGAAGGTGCATAGGTAGGAGACGATGACGCAGGTGGCGAAAGGAGAGAAAATGATGATGACGAAAAACGGCCGGCTTCCGTGATGCACTCGACGACAGCAGCAGACTCTTCTGTTGGAGCGAGGACGATCCGAACCGCACGGCTATAAAATGAAGGGAGGAGAGCGCGCATATGATCAAAGATAATCACCAGAGGGAAATGGATAGTAGGTCAAGTACACTTTGGGGGAGGGGGGGTTGGACTTGTCATTTCAACTCGTTGATGGCGATGACTGGAGACAGACATAATGACAGTCCAGATATGTGGAGGGAAACGACAGGCAAGAGAGAAAGAAAGACGAAGACCAATCAAGCAACGATAGGGAAGGATACTTCAGGCCATATACTAGTATTTGGGGGGAGGTAAAGGTGAGCATGCATGACAAAAGGGGCCGATAGTAGCAAGAAGTATACGGTCATGCATGTAGGAGGAATGTATGAAAACATCCCGACGTGCGTACACGTACGTCGTCTGGTAGGAATCGTCATCAGGCAGCTTCTGCATCGCTACACAAAAGATACTCCGACTCTTCATAATATCACCTCAGTCACTCTCTCCTCCTCTCTCCTCCCTCCAAGTCATCGTGTGCATGGAACAACTAACTACTCGTATTGCCACAAGTCGATTACCACTGTTCACTCACTACCTATGTTCTGCTTCCTCCTTAGAAAGGCGCACACATACGTCCGTTCTTTTTTTCCTTTGCGCAGGGAGGTAAGGAGCCACTCCTACAGCACTGCACGTCCTTGAGTATTGTACAAGTATAATACTCAAGGCCCTAGACTGAATAGCAGGAGCAACTTTTAACTTAGTATTATGAGCCCATACAATTTTGAGTCAATAACCCTCTTGCCAATAACCACGCCCACCGAATAGAAACATCCATAAGACGAAAAGCCCATGCAAAGCGTGCTCCCAAAAAGTTTCATCCATATGCAGATAGTGGGGATCCGTAACCACGCCCACTGAATAGAAACATGAGACCAAAAGCCCATACAAAGTGTGTTCGCAAAAAGATTCATCCATATGCAGATCATGGCGATCCGTAAGCCATGCTTATCGTCTTTGTATCGTTCCGATTTAAACGGATGCGACATGCCCGTGAAGGAGTATATTCGCTTTCTTACGGTCGTTGAACACAACTTCGCCGCCGCAACAAAGCCGCCACGACCATGACGGAAGTTGCGGTTTTGTAAACGGCACAACCGTTCGTCTCCAATCATCATCAGTCCTCCCTCCCTTGCGACACAACCGTTCGTCTCCAATTATCATCAGTCCTCCCTTGCGACATAACCGTTCGTCTCCAATCATCATCAGTCCTCCCTCCCTTGCGACACAACCGTTCGTCTCCAATCATCATCAGCATCATCAGTCCTCCCTTTGCCAACGTCTATCTTTCGCGTCCTACATTCGGATTTCCACATCACTCCCAAAAGCAGTGGAAGATGCGTACTTTCGCGTCCACATTCGCGGGGATGGACATCTTCCATCAGCCTACTGCCTTCTTTGCCCCCGTCTACAGCAATAAGAAGGTAGCCGTTTGTTCACTGATAGAGAGGCTTCCATCGGCCTACCTTCTTTTTCACCCGTCTACAGCAATCGACTGTTCCCGTGATCCAATCGACTGAGCTATACCCTCAATAAGACTTGCAATCGAACGCTACATAACCCAGAAAGCCAAGCCCAAGTCCAACGGTTAATGACAGTTAGAACCCCACGAATAGGAAATCCGTAAACATCAGTCGAAACACCTTTGCCTGCAGACTATGTACTATGTAGTACCCTATCTAAGGCGGTGGCGTAACAGCACCACATCAGTCACAGTCAAGAGGTGACGTTGTTTGTTTGATTCGCATCCAAACACTGTGTTGATCATTTCGAAAACTCTTTCTATGTTTTTATCATCATCCCAACATTCATGTAAATAATGAATCATCGAAACGCTATTGTCTTGTCTGCTACTTGTTCAACCAACGACAAGCAACGCCCTTGGCCACAAACAAAGGCAGCTCAACTCCCTCTCAGTTCTGTCTGCAGTTAGTTGCTCCTGCTCCAATTCCCGCCCGCCGGCCGCCCGCGGCAATTGGTTCGTAAAGGCTGTTGCAACCAACACCTGCCCTGCAAGTTATAGTAGTCCCTAAGCGCCTGGCTGCAGTGCTCGCCGTCCGCATCTGGACAGACACATGTCCAAATGCATACGACATCTTGGCCGATGGCGAGTGGTGGAACTACGTCCAAAACCGCAGCTAACCCGCCCGCTACCTCAACTATCTGGACTGCATTTTTCCTGAAACATCCCCCCCCCCCCCGGCCCCCCCCCGTGTATGACTCAACGTCATTCTCTCCTCGTATGCCTACAAAGGGGGCATACTCTCACTTGCACTTCTCTGAACATATATCTGATAATAGTAATTCAAAAGTCAGAGCACGAGCATCGCGGTGCATATATCTGATAATAGTAATTCAAAAGTCAGAGCACGAGCATCGCGCAGCACCGCAATCACGTCCAGACGTTGGCCATTTCTAGTGTGAAGATGACGGTACCCTAAACTTCCAGTCAACAACCGCAAATGCGGACGTAACTCGCAGCTCTCTTGTGGATGTTTTTTTTTTAACGCATTCAAACGAAAACAGCCGCAGATGTAATAAAAGCTAGCACAGCAACTGGCTCTCCCTCATGCCATTTCAATCGAAGCAAAGAGAGCTGCAAACTCCCAACGAAGCACAACTGGCTCTGCCTCCCTCATGCCATTTCAATCGAAGCAAAGAGAGCTGCAGACTCCCAACAAAGCACAACTGGCTCTGCCTCATGCCATTTCAATCGAAACAAAGAGAGCTGCAAACTCCCAACGACGCAACGAGCTGTCGAAAAGTTCAACGACAAAACATCACAATGCGCATACGAAAGAGAAGACGATATCTAGTGAACAATACAAGCACACAGGCACCACCAGACCCGTTCCTAACCAATAACCAATTCTCGTCAAATTTTGACGAATTTGTCAGGGGCAGGACCAGGAGCAGGAACGTAGTGGTGGTCCCACCGTTTCTTTCCCCGAACACCCAGCAGTGTCACGCAGAGTGGTGGTCCCAACGTAGTGGTGGTCCCAGCGTATTCCCACCGTCTTTTTCCCCAAAAAGCACAACACAGCTTGCGCACGAATCTCCCCAAGCTATCCTCCTCAGTCGTGCGTGACACTGCTGGGTGTTTGGGGGAAGATGGCAGGGCGGCGCACAAGTAGATGATTATTATATATATATAATAACATCTACAAGCAAAAGACGCTGCCAGCACTTGTCACCGCAACGCCAAGTGGAACGTTTATTTCCCAACGCCACGTGGAACACGTTTTCCAAGGTCACGGAGCACGTGTTTCCCAACGGCCACGCGGCGCGCGCTTTCCAGGGGGTTTCAAAACACCCCATTTCAAAACACCGCGAACACTCGTCCAGCGAGATACTAGTCTTTCAAAGTAACCAATCAAACAATCAGTCACAGTGAAGAGATATTTTCATGGTAAACTTCCCACCAGACAACAAATGCATCAATCAATCAATCAAGCAATCAATCAATCAGTAGGCCACCTTTGTCCCACAAAACACACAGTAGGTCACCTTCGTAACACAACATCGCCACCAACCAACCAATCCATTACAACTGAGGCTTTCCCACGGAAGATAGAAAGATTGAATGCGACGCAAAACCCTGGTGTATATACGGCAGCGTAGCAACGAGCTCGAAGAAAAAGACAAGCAATCAAGCACGCCAATCCATCTCCTTCTCTTTGCTGCTCTCTCTCTCTCTCTCTCTCTCTCTCTCTCTCTCCCCACTGCAAATGGATTGAAGAAGAGTTGCTGCAGTCAGGCCCTAAAATTACGAAGGAACAAATCAGCACACATCCACGGTCCAAAAGCGGAGCAATTTGTGCCAATAAGAAATGACATACTGGTAACACGGGTGCGGGCGAAGATTTGCTCACAAAAATACATTTTCTAAATTCCGAAGAAGGAGAAGAGCTTGCTCGCAAGATAGAAAAATGTGATTGTGATATACCAAGTTGCCAAGCGACGAAATGCATCACCTTCTCCTCGACTCGAGTTAATCCACAAAGCGAAAGAAAGAAACTTGCTAAACAAATCGCTCCCTTGACAAGACCGCGCAAATGATTGGCTTGAAAACCTACCTTGCAAGAGGACGAAATGCAGAAAAGCACATGTATATATCCCTCCCAATTAGGAAAATCCTTACATTGTGGCGTAACAATAACAAAAACGCGAACGAACACCCTCTCGTCATCAGCAACGGGCACCCAACCACCCCCCACCCCCCTCATTCGCCGCCACGTTGATTATTGTCATCTGTGAACAATGAGCAAGAAAAAATTACAGACAGCGCAGCTGCAGAGCGATATATGCCACAAGGACGCAAGGAAAAGCAGAGGAAGGGGAAGTCAACTGCAGAAGGCGGCGAAAAAGAGAACGAACGGGAGGGGACAGGGGGGGGGGGGGGGGGGGGGGGAGGAGAAGGCGGGGAGAGAGAGAGTGTGAAATTGTGCAAGTCTGAAATCATACCTACGCTCTGTACCAAACCACCGCCGACATCTACACACTTGCAGCATTTGCACCGTTCAAAGAAATCCACTTTCTGGTCCGCACGCACAAGTCATTCGTCACTTGAATTTCGTAAGGGGGTAAAAAACATCAACTGATGATGTAACGTCAACAGATCATCGGACTTTCCTCTCCATCCTTTTCCGACTTTCGACAGTTTTGAAAACTATATACATGTCCCACCCACCTCCTTCCGTTCACTTCGTCACCACCACACGCATACACACACAGACACCCACGCTCTGTCGCTCTCTAATCCTCTCCCTCTCTCCTTCTCACTTACACACAGACGCACACAAACACGATCGCAACGAGGGAAACACACAGGTGTGACCGTTGTCCGTGCACGGGATTGCCAGCTGGGATAGCGTACAAATCATCAGCATCGTCATCATCATTCTCATCGTCAACCAACTCGCCATCATTCATCATGGAGACAATCATCACACACACACAATCTTTACAACATATCGTGATGCTCATTGTGGCCAATTACGAAGCACCGACGAGAGAAAACAATAGCCGCGGCGTATAGACGACAAGAGAGACGACGAAGACGTGAAGAAACCGACTGACTGGAATAGCTATAAGCGGGGCTTGACCCTGCGCCCATTGGCGTCCGTGCCGTCCGTCTGCGGATGGTAGATCGTGCGGCCCCGCGACGAAGACGTGCTGGTTGTCAGGTCGTCGACTCCGGCGAGCGTCCGGAGTAACTCTTCCTGTAGCGAAGGGCAGCTTTCTCTCAAGTGCTTGAAGCCATCCGATTGCATCACCGCTTTGAGGTTCGCTGCCACGTATTTGAGACATCGCGCCTTCAACTGCGGCGCGTGGTGTTGTTCCGCGAGCGCCAGAGTCGTGGCCACCGTATCCATGTGCACCTCCTCGCACAACTTGCTCTCGCACATCAGACGGAGACGATCGAGCCCGTACATGTCCGCCGCCGCTAGCAAATGCTGCGCCAGGATGACCGATGCCGAAGCGCCCGACGACGTAACAACCTCCGTCTGATCGGGAAATTGATCCGTGTAGATGAAATGCAAGAGAGCGCGAAAGACAGGAGGCTGAACATCGACAATGCGGAGCTTGCCAGTTTCCCGCAACGGGCCGTACAGCTGCGCTTTGAAGACGGGAGAGCGAGCGGCGAGAACGAGTTTGTGGGCGTGAATCAACTCGCCGTCGACGTCGAAGGTGACGTCGGCGGCCTCGCCGCTTTCTAGAAGCGCGCCGAAGTGCACGCCGAGCTGAGATTCAGGGACGTCGACGGTGAACGGCTTCGGACACTGAGGCTGCATCGACGAGACAACAACGCCAACCGTACAAGTGATGTTCAAGGTGTCGTTCTTGATGTAATCGGAAGACTCGAGCACTGCGCGCCGGAGAAACCGCTTGTAACCCCACATGCTTCCCCTATACTTCAACGTGTAAGGCCCGGCGTCCATCGGACGGTCGAAATGGCTGTGTACTTTGTGTTTGCCTTTGCCGCTCTGGTCAAGCAGAGTCAATTCGAAGAGAGCGCGCACATCGTTCCCGTCGCTGGCCAACGCAATGAAAACGGACACGTACTGCGAATTGTCCTCCACATTCTTCCCGTCGGGATAAAAATAGATAGCCCATTTGTACCCCCCAACCTCGAACGTGTCACTAGGTATGTACTTGCCCACTCCCATCCCCTTTGCCAACGAGTAGCCGTTTATAGTGAATTGATGCGATCCATTGACGGTGTGTGTAACGTTTCGCGACTTACTCGGCGTGCCACCTCCCCCCGCTAGCGAGTCGATTATTGCCATATCCCTTCTCTCTGTCCCTCTCTCTCTCTCTCTCTCTTTTCCTTCCAGCTGTGCTTAACCACGCTTCGGACCCAGGACGAACAATCGACCAACCAAATCTGTCGTGACCGCTCCTGCAACGTTTTCTCTACTTAGTATCCTCGCTCACCTCCCGCCTCCGCAGACCTTCAATCAGACAATCAAGACCTGCAACCTCCTGCCTTCCAATCCAAATATTGCCTCAACCCATCGATTCAATCCGGCACAAATTGCTTCTTTGATCAGCAGCGGAGACTGATTGATAGATTGATTCGTTGCTGCGATTCTTCGATCGGCTGCTTAGCGATCCAGTCCACCACTCACCATGCTCTTCTTAGCTGTCGTCACCGTCGGAATAGTCATTAAGTGATGCACTACAGAAGTCCGTTACAATGCCTAACAGTACTCGACGGCAAATCAATGCATCCCACTTTAAGCGGGAAAGAGCGTGGGGATGAAGGCGGCTCGTTATTGCATCATCATGCACTATACGTTATATATAGAACAAGCTGCTCCTCCCGTAGAAGGCGGAAGACGGCCCTTCGCCTGCATGACAAGTGTTGCTAGCTGAGACAGATATCTGCAACGGTTGGGATTAAAAACAGCAACAACGAAAGCGACGATGCATTGCAGGAGAAGGAACAACAGAAGGCACACAACTTTCGGCACGTCATCGATGTAGATAGCTCTCAGTCGGCAATTCAACAGAACAGCAGGAGGAGGAGGAGGAGGAAGAGGGAGAAAAAAGAAGAGCTTCCTCCCCCTTCTTTCCCCACCCTTTTTGCCGCCGAATTGCTATAGTGGTGTCTCCCCCCCCTGCCAACGTCCCGGACTCGACATGCGTCGTCGTAGGACTACGGGGAATTGGAATGGACCAACGAGATTGATGAAGAAGAAATTGGACACGAATAGAAATCGGTAATACCAGGAGTAACCGCAATGTGGCGCAGAAGGCGTGAGGAAAAGCGAGGACTACCGCGTGAAGAAAGCAGGAGGAAAGCGCGCGCGTAGGAGCACAAGAGGGTAACGGGCGGGGAGGATGGACGACTGCCCGAAGCGCGCGCAAAGATGGACGTGAACGAGCGAAGCGGGCGACTGAGGAAACAAGCGAAAACAGATGCACGTTCGAGGTTGGAAAGGGTGTACAAATACGGGCAAGATGATTGGGTGGAATTGCCAAGAGAGAGAGAGAGAGAGAGAGAGAGAGAGAGAGAGAGAGAGAGACAGAAGGGCGAATGTGGAGAAGAAAACACGAGATTCAGCACAGGCGGTCCAGCAGTTTCTCGACTAGATTGAGGACGTGGACGATTCCACTAGACAACCGATTACCCTTCATAAGTCTGACGAGTGAATGAACCAATCAATCAGCCAATCGTTCCAGCACGAATCAAGAAGAGCATCGAATCAGTCCGGACCGCGCTTCTGCTCATCAGCCCCCAAGAAGACGAACCCTTCCTCCGTTTCCTTCCTGCAACTCTTCGCTTATCCCCCTAGCTCTCAGCCAGTCTACCAGAACACAAAGCAAAGCAGATGAACTCTTCCAAGTCTCTTCAATAAACCCGCACACCGCTTTCCGTCAGGTTGCAGATTCAAACCCTCCGGTCGTCAAGCTCGTCTTCCCCTTTCCCTCTCGTGCCCTACTCGTAACACAGCCAAACATCCACCCTCGCGCACTCGCACCAACTCTGAACTCAGCATACACGCGGCACACCCTCGCACACACATACGCACTCACACTCCCGCGCCCGCACAGACGCACACGCACACGCACACGCACCCGCACGCACCC